>JBBIGB010319402.1:0-10259 GCA_037577075.1 Alestopetersius hilgendorfi | reverse complement strand
AGCAAACCAGGAAATCAAATCAAGACTCGGCTGTTTTGATATTAGTGTTAACTTTACAAGAACACACCTGGTTCCATCCCAGCATTACTTCAGCGAAATGGGAAATAAAGTACATTTAGCTGTGCTATTTTACATGAAACACCACATTTATTGTTAGAACAATATTTGAATAAAATATTATAAAATATATAAGAGTTATATTTATATATAGTTAAATATAACACGTTCAAACTGTTCATATAACAGGCACACACGTGTACAAATATAAACATATAATGTATAAATATAAATATATATTTATACGTTATATATTTATTATATATTAATGTAATACATATTATGTATACATATATATCATTTCTCATTTATTTTTAAAATAATATTTAACCTGTTTTGTTGTTTGCTACACAGGCGCGTGCGTGTTTGCAGTGCGAGGCTGCAGGCTGGGACTGTGCTCTCTGCGTTTCGCATAAAGTTATTCAAGAGGGCAGTGGAAACAAATGGCGGCACCCATGAGTTGGAGGAGACTGGTGTGTTGTATGTGCGCCCCGGCTCTGTCCGGACTCTTCAGCAGAGCTTCAGACAGACTGCTGAGGACTCGGGACCGGAGGACAGGGTAAACTGTCTTATACAGAAAGTGTTTAAAAGGCTTGTTTGTGTGGAAGCGTCTTGTTTCTCCAGCTCTGATGCTACATACACGCACACTCTTGACTGGAGCTCCTTTAGACTACTGTCCTTTTCGGCATTGCTTAGTTAGCTTCGTTTTTATGTGTTTGAATAGCGTGCAGTGGGCAAAATTTTGTTTTTTTAGCTTCAGTTTCTGCTGTTCTCTGGGATGAAAGTGCCTGTGTGAGGTAAAGTCACTGTCACTGAGGTTGTCTGAGGTCTACCAGCAGTCCCATAAGATCTGTCATGTCAGTTCATGATGTGCTGCAGTATAATCAGTTTAAGTGGAAGAACAGAGCCACAGCATCCTGACCTCCCACTAGAGTGTATAACCCTGATCACTCCACTCTGACGAGCTCACACACACAGCCCAACATGCAGTTATCTGAGGGCGGTTGTAGGTCGTGAGAAACAAAGGACGCTTAGTTTAAAGTTCTTTTATAGCCATGAGTAAACTGCACACTCTGTTGTATTAGATTAAATGTTTGCGGATATGTAAGATTGCAGGAACTTGTTTGACCCCATGTTTTCAACCATAAACTGTATAATAGAATAGTGCCATGATAATTTCTGTAATGTCTGACAAAAAAATATATTATACGCCGTTTACATATATATACACTACTCACAAAAAGTTAGGGATATTTGGCTTTTGGGTGAAATATCAGGTTGAACCTAAAATGCACTATAACCTTTACAGGTGAACTTAATGCACATGTCCACCTCTTCAATATTTCGGTACTTTTTACTTGCTGTTCTCTGACAAGGAGCTTAACAGCAAAATGCACAACAGGTGTTTGATCCATGAATCGACCAATACATTTCCTGGTTCAATCAGAATTAGTATTTAAACAGTCCTCCTCATCATGCTGTTCACATTTTTGACCTCATGAGACCAAGACCAATTGATCAACAGTACCTCACCATTGCAAGGCTTTAAACGGGATGTTCTCAGACGGAAGTGGCCACTGAGCTTAGTGTCATCAGCAGGTTGCAACAGAAACACAGAGCCTGGAAGAGTCACAGAAAGACATAGAATTGGACATGCTTTGGCCACATCTCACCCTGATGAACGCTACATTGTGCCCTGCGGAACGGGATGATGAATGCCACTCAACTCCAGGCACATTTAAGGGAGGTGAGGGGCACCAAAGGGTCATGTCAGACCATTCGAAACTGTTTACATCAGTTACAAAACCTATGGGATCAGCTGAGTCGCGGTGTAGAGGCTCATAACTCTGTACCCCAGAACCTCAATGACCTGAGGGCCGCTCTTCAAGAACAGTGGGATGCCATGCTTCTACAGCCAATAAGTCGACTTGTGAACAGCATGAGACTTTTATTGAACTAAAAGCACTGTTGGCTTTTATTTCAAAAAAGTGTTTGAGATATGGATATCACCATTGCATGCTTCTACTTAAATGCCCTACTTTTGTGATATCACTGTAGTATGAACGTTTTACATTTTCCATAAATTTCACCCAATAGTCAAATATCCATAATTAGTACACACACACACACAAAGCAGAGTGCAGTCTGAGTAGTGGTCTGCTTGTGTACGGAATGTATGTCACTCCAAATGTAATAATAGGCTGGATGTCTTTAATGTTAAGATTTGGGTGAAAATATTGAAATTAGAACTGATCATTTTTGCAATAGTTTCAAAGTTTTAAAGAGCCACAGTGTAAAAACAAACTCATTGGTATCTCAAGTAGTAACTGAAAATATTAACCAACAAGAGGTTACTACCTTTTTACTAATGCATTTCATATTTAAAACCAAAGTTCTGCACAATCAATGGACAAGTGTGTCCCGCCATTCTCCAAATACACAACACTCCTTTACACAAAATACACTCAGTCCTGATCCAGCACAGACCAGTCAGCAGTTACTAAAAACAAGCAGATAAACATGTGTTTGCAGCTTGAATTTAAAAACAGGCAATTGGTAGTATGTTCCAGGGCACAGCAACAGTAAAAGCATAATCTCCTCTTAGTCTGGGATTAAGGAACAGTGAAAAGTAACTGAGAAGCTGACCTTAATGATTCTGAAGGAACCTATAAGCATGTCCATTATATGTATAGACGCAAGGTCATGTAATAAGCTTTTAAAATATTTCTGTAACAAACTGAGAGCCAGAGTGGAGATGTAAGGACTGGAGAAATGTGATCCATTTTGAGTGCTGAAATCCCATCAATTAATAAAAGAATAGTGGGCAAACCTAAGGAGGGGCACATGAACTGGCCTGGTGTTTTCTACTGCACCCCCTTCGCCCTCGGTTCGAATAAGCGGCTCAGATAATGAATGGAAAAGAGGAGACTTTTTTTTGTCTTTCAGGCTTCCAAGTCATGACAAACTGTTGAGACATTAAGAAGTTTCCATTTGTTTATTTTTGTAGTCCTTCATGCTGCATATATCTTTATCCAATAAAACACAGATGAACGTGGACACGAGTCTTTTCGTTGATGTCACTTTGGTCAGGTGGGAATGCATGCGTAATCAGATTATTGGCTGTGGTGCTTGAGTTGTGATTGGAGTGTACTCTAGTGCACATGCAATCTGACTTCAGTTATCAGGGATATTGTCTGTTGCGATTGGCAGATCATCATAAACATGCATTTTATTATGAACACAGTGGGACTTGTGAACCAATCAATTGACAGAAAGGAATGTTGACTCATGCATGTCCTCTGTCATGTTTTATTTATTTGTTCTTGGGGTGGCTACAGCCTGTGCAGGGTCAAGTATTCTTATATGGTAGTTTAAGAAGTACCTCCCTCCTTTTGTTTTCACAGTTAGAATTTGAAATCTGACTGTATTCGTGTGGTAAGAGTGGGTTCTTTCGAGAAAAACATGTCTGGGATTGAGCTGTGGTGAACTCGGGATGACCTTGGTGCTTGGCAGTGGATCTGAGTAGGGTTGTAGAGTTAGACTTCATACTGGCTCTCATAGGTCATGCTATTGCCTTCCTGTCATCTGAGCGTTGTAGTATTTGGCACTGACTTTATTCTGTTTTTAAGTAGCTGTGTTGTGCTGCTCAAAAGTGTTGCTGGAGGAGATAATGGAAATATCAAGTGGCATTAGAAAAATTAATTTTGTTACTACTTGTTAAGCCCTCGAAGCCGGTAAACATTGTGTATCTCAGACTGAGCATGAACTTTAGACGAATCACTGATGCAGTATGTTGCCAGAAGTTGTCTAATACTGCATTTCCAAATTGAAATGACATTTTTAGTATTTGAAGTTTGTTTTCCAGTGTTTTCCTTTTGCCTCACTGACATTCTTTCTAACCACTGCCATTATACCAGAGGCATCTGCCAGTGTGGTTTTGAAATTTGTTAGATATTCAGCTTTGTATTAGGGGAAAACTATTCTTTTGTGTTTCCAGAGTGGAATAACCCTTTAGCAAGAGGATGAAGTCATTATGTTTTCCAAATCAAATGCTGACAATCTTTTCCTGGAAGTAGATTAAGATGAATGTGTTTTTGTTGTTTAGAGCCACATTTGACACATTTCTTTAAGTCCTCTAACAGGGCCTAATTATTTCACTTGGCGTGGTTATATAACTATATATAACTATCTTCTAACTAGCTTGTGTTTGTTCATATTTTGACCTGTCTTGGCAAAATGCGAATATAGAATTTTCTCCATCTGCATTGCGGTGAAATAGGAACGAAAACTTGAATCACCTCACAGGAAACTGATGAAATATATTAACCAGAAATGATCTCATGGTGGCTCATTCTTTCTGGCACACATGCAAACCTTTACAGTTGTTTTTCCTCATTTATGTCATAAGGGGCAGATATTTGTTCGTTGGAGGAAGAGAAACTACATAATAATTTTCCCTTTTGTGCAGGATTTATTGCTCTTAATTTTGAAATATGAAGTTTTTGTTTGGCCATACTGTGATGATGTACCCAAAACACCAGATCTTGTTGCGTGTTCCTGTTATGTTTATCACCTACCAAAAGCGGTCCAAGGAAGGACAGCCAGTAAACTGGTGATGGGGTCAAGGATCCCAAAGATACGTGCTGTACCACAAACTGCTGAAGATGCTAGCTGTGATAGAAAGCTGTCAGTCAGAATACATAGTGCATTGCTTTTTACTGCTTAAGAGACTAAGTAGCCTGGGCAAGAGATGACACCAAGATACACTCTGGAAGAAGGTTAGCCAGCACATTCTGATATAAAACATTTGTCTAAACATTGTTGAAACAAGTGGCCTCTTTCAGCAGTATAACGTGTCCTGTTCACGAATGGTTTGTGCAACATAAAGAGTTCCAAGGTATTCACTTGGCCTCCAAATTCCACAGGTCTAAACCTGATATATCTGGTCTGATCCTTTAAGAGAACACCTGGCAGATATCTGCTGCTAACATCTTGATGCCTAATTGGTACCAACCATTTTTAATGTTATTTTTAAAATGTTACGTTTTAATTTTAGGGCTGGTTGATGTATAGTAGGAAGAAAAGGGTCAATAACAAAAGTCTAAAAATTCATTATAACCTGTAGATTTGTATTTTCTTGATGATGTCTTCATGATATTTTTGGGGCATTTACAAATCAGTCAAAAAACAAGTCCTGTATTTAGCATGCAACTTAAAGCGAAAGTGTAGGGACACATTTTAATTGCCAATTTGCTTAGAACAAACACTGTAATATAGTTGTTTTTCTTGACAAAGTTTTGGGGGTTTTGTTAATATTGGCAGTGATTTGTTTAGTGCGTTTTACGAGAGAGGTTGATGTTTCATATTCAACATAAAAAAGCCTGGTTATGTTCTTGTTCCATGATTGTCTTATGCAACATTAAATTTGATACATTTGTATTAAATGTGTTCATTGGCAAATGAGTTCATATTGGAAAACAAGCACAGTATTCAGCAGTTTCCATGTTATTTTTCATGGTTTTCTGTTTTGTCTAGAGGCTTAGAAGTGTATATGATATAGTGATTTTAGCGATATACCCACTTATGGGTTATCTGCAGTGAAGGAGGGGGAATGGGGGATGTACAGACACACTGCTTTACATGTGTGTAACAACCACTAATGTGGTCTGAGAGTGGTTTATTCAGGTCTGTGAGTTGTCACCTACCACCTGAAAGGGTTAAGCCTGTTTAAAAGTAACAGCACAGACACTGAAGGGAGCTTTGGCAAGAGAAAGAATAAATTTATATTCCTTTTTTTTTTTACTTACTTTCCTTTCTATGTACTTTCTAGTACTACCCTGAGTTCAGAGTGCGTGCATATAAGTCACGAGACAGTTCTCATGTTTATCATCACGGGGCGTCAGGATTCTGGAATACAACCTTTCTTTTGTTGAGTGAAAGGTCCTCAACCAAGCATTATTTTATGTTTTTGCTTTTGTTTTTGCTATGGCATATTCATTAAACCAAAACTTTTTTGGGGGGATGAACTAATTTATGATTAAGACAAAGTAGTTCATTATGATTTTTCAAAAAAACATCAGTATTTGCTCACACTAGGATGTGTAAAACTAATGAATTATTATATTCATTACAAAAAAAAAAGTAATGTATTAGCAAATACATTCATCATTTTTCCTTTTAAACACATTCCATGTGGAAAGAAGAAGGAAATGAGCCCTACAGCATAATGCGTTATTTTGTATTCCTCTCACTATAGGTCTTCCCTGCTGCTCTTGGCTCCTCTCCTGGCAGAGGCAGACCCCACGCTAACCTCCTCCAGACCTCCAGGCTCAACTGGAGCAGGTCTTCACTCTCGGTTCCGCTGGATCGCTGACCATGTGCCAGGCTTCAGGGTGCCAGGGGGCCGCATTCACATCCTGCACTCCCCTGATGAGTTCTATCAGGCTATGAAGGTGTGTGCGTGCAGTAACCTGAAGATCATGCTTTTATTTGTTTAACTTTCATGCATGAAAGACTTGTGTTTCATAGTGTCAGTGTTGAGCTACTGAAATGTAGTTGCATGACCAGTAGTTCAAAGTTTGCCTGAGGTTCCTCATTCAGGTTTAAAAAGAATGCAAGTGTTTCATTTCCTGGTCTAGAAAGGTACTGAGTTAAGAGGCACTGGATTCAGCAGTAAACCCAGGTGTGACCATTCCCTGCAATGTAGATTTTACGTTAAATATTTCGAGTGAGTGACTCGATCAAGACCGCTGAGATCTATATCAGAAAGGAAATCAAATGGTTCAGTTAATTAAATGAAAACACTGATTAGCTGCAGAATAGATCATCTTGTGAGGCTGTGTGTGGAGCGTATTGTCACAACCAATGCCTGTAGGGCATCAAAAAGACAGGAGAACTGCTGTGCAATAAATTCATATGATGTTGTATTATGAAGACTGCCTTTATTTATAAAGCAGTGTTTGGCCAACATTCAGCATAATTCATTCTTTCTGCTACTGGGACGCCAAGAATTGCACTCAGACCGAAGTGCAAAACAGTCTCTCAGTGATATGACTAAGAGTTAATCCTGTTAGCTGTTTCAATTCCAAACCAACAATTACTCCTCCTTTTACTGGCAAGTCTGATATAACTGGCTTCTTACTAATCACATGGTCAGTCTGGTATTTTGCCCTTTTACATACAACTATAATACAGTGTCATTCCTGTCTTCACATAATTCCGGTTTCAGTATCAGTCTTTCTCCAGGTTAGAAGTGACTGGCTTTTACCATTCAATTACTGTAATTACCCACCCTGGGTTGTACATGGTTCTCTGCGCTAGAATTGGGTTGTTACTTCATGCTGCACTTAGTTGGAAAAGCATTGATTGATTGGAAATGTTGACTGATCCTGAGGCCCCACTCTACCATAGAGTGACGCACTTTCATTGCAGCTTTCGGGATCCCAGACTCCGCATGTTGCAATTAGAACAGTGAAAGAGCCTCTACCCTTTACTTTCCAAAGCATTGTATGATTGCTGATGAGAATTTTTTATTTGACAGAACAGATAATACAAGCATTAGGCATCTATGGCATGTGGCGGGCACTTTTAGGGTTAAACATTCCAAATTATTAGTGGGCTGGAGCTGTCAGTATTCAATATGGAATCTGCTTCTTGTGGGGCACTGCCGTCACTATTTATCATGTTAGAATGCAACAAATGAATGCACTTAAATAACTAGTTGCTTTAAAAATGACTAGCTGCACATTCAGTTTCAAATCACATAAAAGATTTTTTGCAAGTCTAGTCTATATCATGAACGGGTCCCAAAACCAAAGCCTTTGGAACATTTCCGTTAAAATGTTTTCATGTTTTTCAGCCCTCAGTAACATCTTATCTGGAAAGTCATGTTTGAGCAGTACTATCTTGACAAGTACTGTTCCTAGCCTCACAAAGCTTTATATTTGAAAAAAAAAAAATTACAAAAATCCTAAACGGGAGGGATACTGAGGGTACTATAAACCCACATTTTTGGTCATTGATTTTTTTCATAATTGTTTTCTGAAAGTACTATATTTTAATAACTCTCTGCCAGTATTGGAGGTCTCTACCACCAGTGGACAGAGGCATGTGTGGTCCTTTTCATAGAACCAAAATTGTAAGTGGGTTAGGAGCATAAAATAACTGGAAAAATGATTAAGGTAGAATTGTTAAGAGGATGACGTGCCAGTGTTCTGCCTGAGAAAAAGATTGAGAGAGATTTGCAGAAAAAAGCCCATTTTAGAATGACATGTTTTTGGCTCTAGTATCTCTGCTGATACTGAATTTCTCTCATCTGAATTGTAAGAAGTAAATGATGAATATGTTGCTAGTATATTCACTGCAATAAATGGCAGTTCAGATGAGAATTGTGGCAAGGTCCTGAATATTGAAAATAAGTTTAGTAAGTGGATAAAATGCTTGATATATCCTAAATGACCTAAAAGTATCAAAATTTTAACATAAAATGTTGGGTGCAATGTCCGTGTTAGAAAGTTAAACCTTTAATTGTACTGATAAACATACTGAACATGTCCACACAGTGAAATTATCACTATCTGCCCTTACATGTACTTTTGGAAGCAAAACATGTTTTCATGTTACGCTTGTTCGTTCTAGTCTCAAATGTATTACGCAAGGTTTGAGTAAATTGGGGAAATACATTATGTGGCCAAAAGTATGTGGACACCTTCACATCTCAGTACAAAAACCTGAAGATTAATGATTAATTTATATGGTTAAAGGTTTTTGTGTAATCTCATTATGTAATATGCTACACTGCCCATCCTTTTCAATAAAAAGCAATTGTTTTAAATTCATTCATTTATATTATCTTGTTCTCTTTGTGTGGGATATACAATTTAAACACCCTATTGAATGTTAAATATCAGAGTTGATGTTTTTTTATATAATGAAGCCAATATAGTAAAGAATAGTATGTAGTTAAAACACGTATTACTTTTCTCCACTCACTATTTCAGAGTTTGGGACTCATACATACAGATAATAGGGTAGATGTATGTATTATATTATTTTCCTTATAATTTCACATATATAATTGGTAGAGACCTCAAATAAATTATTTAGACAATCAATAAAAGATTGTATCTGAAGAAAAAAATGTTTATCACATGGATTAAAAAATGCATTAATGGTATTTAAATAACCTGTTTATTTAAAAAATGACTTTAAAACCCTCAATACTGTTCTTGTTGCTCTCAAAATCACATTTTTTCCATGTCTAGGGCCTTATAGTTCTTATTAATAGACATGAAGTACAAGCTGTTAGTGGTTCTAGGAATAACAGGATTTTAATATCCAAAAATAGCATCCCAGATAAGGCATGGAAAAAATTAAGGGCCAAAACAAATGTTGAAACAAGATTAGCCTTTCAAAGATGCCAAGTTTAATCGAGTAATCCTAATTTTTTTCTATAACGTCAAATATGAATAAAAAAATGTCTCTGATATGTTTGAATACAGTATCTCACAAAAGTGAGTACACCCCTCACATTTTTGCAAATATTTTATTATATCTTTTCAAGGGACAACACTAAAGATATAAAACTTGGATAGAATGTAAAGTAGTCAGTGTACATCTTGTATAATGGTGTAAATTTGATGTCCCTTCAAAATAACAACACACAGCCATTAATGTCTGAACTGCTGGCAACAAAATTGAGTACACCCCTAAGGGGAAATGTCCAAACTGTGCCCAAAGTATCAATATTTTGTGTGGCCACCATTATGTTCCAGCACTGCTGTAACTCTCTTGAGCATGGAGTTCACTAGAGCTTCACAGGTTGCCACGGGAATCCTCTTCCACTCCTCCATGATGACGTCCCGAAGCTGGTGGATGTTGGAGACCTTGCGCTTCTCCACCTTCCGTTTGAGGCCCCACAGATGCTCAATAGGGTTTAGGTCTGGAGACATGCTTGGCCAGTCCAGCACCTTTACCCTCAGTTTCTTTAGCAAGGCAGTGGTTGTCTTGGAAGTGTGTTTGGGGTTATCATGTTGGAATACTGCTCTGCGGCCCAGTGTCCGAAGGGAGGGAATCATGCTCTGCTTCAGTATGTCTAGTCTATATCATGTCACCACCATGCTTGATTGTAGGCAAGACACATCTGTCTTTGTACTCCTCACCTGGTTGCCGCCACACACGCTTGACACCATCTGAACCAAATA
>JBBIGB010319378.1:0-10261 GCA_037577075.1 Alestopetersius hilgendorfi | reverse complement strand
GTGTGTGTGTGTGTGTGTGTGTGTGTGTGTGTGTGTGTGTGTGTGTGTGTGTGTGTGTGTGTGTGTGTGTCTGTGTGGATTACTACGACCCTGCTGGGAGTTGAGCAGAGCGGTATGAGAGAGGCTTGGGGATTAGACCTAGTGAAGATGAAATATCACTCAAGGGCAGAGTGCTACACTCTATCTCTCTCTCTTTCTTATAAGTTGTCTATCTATCTTTCAAAATTGAATCCTAAACTCCCTTTATTGTCATGACTGCATCGCATGCAGCATTTATAATTGACATCATTCTAGACACCTCAAGGCCCACGCGGAGGCAGATTGTCTGTAGATCCAATGTAATTCAGTTAATCTTTTAGAAGCCAAGAGCCATTACCGCTGTTTTGATATACAATTTTAATGCAATTGATGGTTTATGAAATAATGATTGACATTCTTCTCAGCCAATCACAGGTGCCCCCTCCTGTGTTAAGTAAAGGAAAAGCTGTAACAGAACTCCTCAGGGCAAACCTGCAGTGAGAACCAGTAAATCCTTAAAATTATTAGACTAAGAGAGGTGAAGAACTTTACTTTTACTGAGGAACAAAAGTTTCAAAAAAATTGCTGGAAACTCTAATGTACAATTCAGTGTCCTCAGTTTTATCTAATGTGGCATTGCTCCAGCATTAGCTTTAGTTCATCTAAAAGTGAAGCTTTCTTAATGGAAATTTATTCTTTATGAGTGAGATAAACCTCACAATTTAACATTCACTTGTAAAATTATTCTCTTGTTTAATCATGTTTGATTGATATTCTCAAAAAGTGGTATGCAAATGTTTGGGTTCCCAGGTCAAAATGTTTGGAGAAAATAAATACACATCCTTTACAGAAAACAGACAAACTCCAGACACATTAAAATACAATCACTTTTAGGAAATAAAAACAAAATACATTGCTTCAAAAGTACATTTGACATATTTTTGATATATTAATTGATAGTGTGCCAATAAAAATGAAATGTGTTCTCTGAAGGGTATATATTTACTTATTGTTTTTTGTAAAATCTTAAAATGTAAACATTTGACCACTTTTGCATATGGCTGACGGTCCTACATGACAGAATCTACTCTTTCAATATAGTAAATGAGTGAGAAATAACACATATTACATCTAACATTACTAGGAGAGGCTACTTTTGTATGAAAAATGCAGCCTTGGAAATGTGGACTTAAAAATGAACTGCACACAACAACAAAAGAAAGAGAAGCACTACAGTAAAAGATTATTGTCTGCATCTTCACGGTCTTCTGGACAAAGATTACTTGGTCTTCCACTAAATTACACAATCAAAGGCTCATCTCCAAAGAACTGTTTTAGGGCATAACTACAGGCTAAGAACGGGCATTCAAAAGCAGACCTCAAGCGCAATAACAGGCTGATGACTAATGCCTTTGCCTTTGAGAGGCATCATATTGAACTGAAAGATGAATCATATGACAGTGTCAGAAGTGCTGAAATAATAATAGTTGATAAAACAGGGGTGGGGGTTCAGGCAGTTCCATGCTGTCACATATTTTGCAATGAAGCTGTGTCTCCCCTCCTGTTTATTCATTTTGCACAAACTGGAGAATGAAGTCTCGTTTTTCACTGAAGAAATTGTTTTTTGGCTTTTTTTTACATTAATAATGAATAAAATTTGCCTACCTTCTTCTGTGGCCAGACTGTGGCGTTTCTGAGAATTTGAAGGACCCAATTACAGTGGTTAACAATATGAGAGTTCGGCTTAAACCATATATATTAAAACACAGTTTAAAAAATACACCTCAGATTTTTGTTTGCATTTTTTGTCTGGCAGTGTAACAAAATTGCACCTTTTTATTTTATGTCTTCTTCTTTATTTTCAAATCAAAAAGCTTGTAGTAGACATATTAACATATATTTTAAATTGTGTGTAGCATTTCTTGATTGCCTCCTTCAGTTAAGAGCTCTCATGAGGCTGCTGCTGTTTACCACTTTACATTCTGAAAGCTAGCGTTCAAATTCAGTCAGCGATTGAGCTAAAACTTCCAGAAGGCCTAGTCTGATGTTTCTCTCACGAAATCAGTCATCTCCAATTCAAATGAAAACATGATTGAGTCTTCAATCACTTCCTAACTGTGTTGGTGGCTAATCTGACATGTTAGGGCTTTAATCCAGCTTGTGACATCCTAATCAATTAAAGAGTTCCCTTAGCTATATGGACACAGATACTGGTTGGGAGAGTCTAATTAATTTCAAGATATTGAACTGCCCAATCGATTCCAACCAGTACTTCATAATGAACGGATTCGTATTACAGTACTTGTCAAGTTTTTAAAAGTGCCCAGACACTCATTTGAATGAATGCATTAAGCTACTTTAAGGTGCATCCATTACTAGCACAGGCATTCAATGACACACATGCAGCTTGTATAATCTCCATGGAAAATCATTGCACGTATAATAGGTGTGCTGGAGCAGATGTACTGTATATGAAGTTTGGGTCACAACGAGCAATGCCAAGCAATAGCTAGAAGTGTATAAAGCCCCTCAGTAATGGGCTTTGGATCAATGAATCTGTGTTTCTTGGAGAAAAGAAGCTCCATTCAGTTCATATGGGATGAGCTTGGGATGGCAGTTGTGATCTAGTACTAATCATCCAACATCAGTATCTGACCTCAGTTACACTCTTCTGGCTGATTACGATCAAAAGTTCCAACATCTTGTATAATGGATTCCCGGAACAGTGGATGTTGTTAAAATCCCTTTTAATTCTCTAGACTTCACATTGTAGGCGCAGGTATCTACAAATACCAAGACTCTCTTGTGACCTTGAATTTGAGATTTGACTAATATTAGAGTTGAACCATGACTATAAGGCCTTCAGTTTATGTCAAAAATGTCAAAACTGAGTTGTAAATCAATGAGAAAGAAACAATCCTCTATGGTAAAAAAAAATTCCGTTTTGGAATTTCAGAAGTACGAAGGCCCATTACTCAGTGCGGTGCTAGTCAGTCTGTTAGGTGACGCAATAGAAACAGTGCTTAGTCTGCTCTTCCAAGTATGTTAAGCCTTACAGGGGCAGCTGGTAGCCTAGTGGTTAGGGCATTCGCCCTGCGACCAGAAAGTCCGGGTTCGATCTACAAGGCCGCAAAGCACCTCTGAGGTACCCTGAGCAAGGTACCGTCCCCACGCACTGCTCCCTGGGTGCTGTGTTCATGGCTGCCTTCTGCTTCACTTGGTGAATGGGTTAAATGCAGAGGTTGAATTTCGTGTTGTTCACACTGTGTGTTGTGGTGTGTTCAAGTATGACAAATGGTCACTTTCATGTATTAACAGCAGTTTGACAAGATGCAGTGGTGTTTAATGGGGTATTTCCCAGTTAAATCTTTATAAATCATTTGGCTCATTTTGATGAGGGATGTAACTTTCTGTAATACAGCTGCCATGTTGGGTGCTATATGCGGTACTGGTCATTTAATATTAAAATGTCTCTGCTTCAGTCCAGCTGCAGAAGTACTAACCGATAGGGGAGCCTGGATGGCTGTATCTACCTAGACAGCGTTCTGTCTGGACTATTTCCAGTGGTTATTTTATTTTATTTCTGTTTCCAATCAAAACTAAACAAAATTGAATTAAATGATTATTACTATAACATTTGTGCTTTAAATACAACAAATGTGATGATGGTATTAAATAAAATGAGTAAAACAATTACAGACATTTTTTTTGCCTCATGAAACTTCTGCTCCAATTTAGAAGAAATACAATGAAGGGGGCTTAATCTGTTTCAATGCAATCATCAACTGAGGTGCTGTTCTCACAGGCCTTGGCACAGAGGAGATTTTCTTTTTTTATATACATAATAACACCATAATTGGGTCAGTCATCAATGTGGGAAAATTATTGAGGGGACTTCTCCACTCACCTGTGAGCAATACTCTGACAAAACTGCTGCAAGAAGAAGAATTGCACCCAATACTCTTGTCCCTTCAAAGAGTTTAAAAGGGGTCAGCCATGTCTTTTTTGGACAAATATGATGAGGGGGGCCTGGAGTGGTCCCTATTGCTAATTTCACAAGGCACAATAGGCTGCATCACTCAAGATTGCAGTGCAGTATGTGAGTGTGTCTGTCTGTCTGACAGGGCTTATTAGGAAGACAAATGCCTGCTGTCATGGTTTTGACCTTTGACCACAGAGCTGATTGCTCAGCTTAGCAGTGGAAGTAGACAGAATTTAAATGAAGGAAGAGCTTATAGGTCACACAAAAAGAACAGAAGAAGAAGAAGAAGAAGAAGAAGAACCCCAACACACCTGGCTTAGGTGGAACCAGCGGCCTTCCCTTAGATCACTGTCACCTATTGTCTTCTATGAACATTCAAAAGCAACTACACAATCTACCCATACTCAGTGCACCTGCACAGTGGCGCAGGTTTCATTTTAGTGCTTAAGGAAGGGACATACGGTCCACTTGACCCATCAAATGATGTGATTAATTGTAATTATTGGCGTAAAGGAGATGCCTCATTAGGAATATGCTGTTAAATGGTTTGCAAATGACTATAATTATAATTCACCCAAAGTGCTGAACTAAACACATTCCCACTTGGCAGAAACACCATAACCATATGGCAACTGACTTCTTAACTGGGATCAGATATTTCTGAAGGTGATATTATGTATTTTCTTGTGGGGAAAATGACATTCCAACATTATTATTTTTTGGACAATTTTACTTTCAAGCCATCAGCTATTGAATAAAACTCATGAACCTCAGAAACAGAAAATCGGTATTGTTATCTGCACTTCAGTGACACTCTGTCTATTTAATACAGTACCTGCTGTTAAATACAAAATGAGCTACATCTACATTTAATGAGCTGATTAACCAAAAACAAAAAAAAAACCCCAAAACAAACATTTGCTTACTCACACTTTCGTTTTGATGTTTAAAGGTCTAATATCAGACTTCCTGTTCTCCATTGCATAGATCATGCAGCTTTTAAACACACGGTTGAGGGAGAGACATGCGGTAGGGTCAGATTTTTCTTAAAATAATATCAGCATTTTCTTGTGAGAAAGATTGGGGCAGCTGGTGGCTCCAATCATCCCTGCAATCTCTGAGGTACCCTTGAGCAAGTTACCAACCCCACACACTGCTCGCCGGGTGCTGTGTTCCTGGCTGCCCGCTCCTTCACTTGGTGAATGGGTTAAATGCAGAGGAAGAATTTCATGCTGTTGTGTGTTCATGTATGACAGAATGGTCACTTTCACTTATATTCTTATATTCCAATATTATTCCTTTTAGACAGTTTTGCTTTCAGGCCACCAGCTATTAAATTCACTGACATGTGAAGTTAATAACGTTAATGATCTCATTACAATGGCACCTGTCAAGGCGTGGGATATATTAGGCAGCAAGTGAATGGGCTGTTCTTAAATGGGCTGTGTTGGAAGCAGGACAAATGAGCAAATGGATTTGAGTGACTGTGACAAGGGCCAAAACCCCTTCATGGGCGCAGTATTCCCTAAAGGCAGTGGCCTCTTTCAGCAGGATAATCTGTCCTGCCACACTGCGGAATTGTTCCAGAAAGTTTGAGGAACATTCCCCAGATCTAAAGCAGACTGAGCATTTGTGGGATGTGATAAACAAATGGACAAAGTAGACATAAAGAATCTTCTACTAATGTTCATGCTGCCAAACACCACAACCTTCAGAGGTCTTGTGGAGACAATTCATTTATGGGGTCCGTTTTGGTGGCACAAAAGTGGGTTCTTCACTGACTGGTACCAGCTTGGTTCGGTTCTGTTCGGATCTACTCTGTTCAGTTTGGTTTCAGACCTACAGTCTTCCACTACAGCTGGACCAAACCTTCTGAGAAGCAGCAAGAGTGGAGCGCTCTAAGCTGAAGTAAACAACCTGGCATCATTACAATCGTCAGCATGGATGAAATCAGAGGGATTTTATTTATTATCTTTGGTTTGTGGATGTTTGCCACAAAACGGAGACAGTTGGCATCCAGACAAGGCTTAAAGAAGCAACATTAGGCTAACGCTGATGCTAACACTAATGCTCAGTCAGTGTCCTTGTGTGCCAGAAAGGCACCTTTAAATAAAATGTATTATTATTATTAGTCAACAACACTGGTGTAACCATAGCGATGAACGATCAGCAACCTCCAATATGTACACGTCATAATTTACTATTGGTTCAGCGATACCTTGGCCAAGCTGGTACCAAGAATGGTATCGGGTACCAGGTACCAGGTTTTAATGATGGAAAGCAAAAAAAGAGGGTTTTTTAGAGTTGATCCGAACCGAGCTGGTACCAGTCAGTGGAACACCCCCAAAAAGGACCTCCCTATTTTAGGCAGTGGTGGACAGTAATATAGTAGATTTACTTCAGTACTGTACTTAAATAGAGTTTTTGATTATTTGTACTTCACTTGAGTAGTATTTTTTTGGAAACATTTCACTTCACTACATTTCTATCAAGGGTCTCGTTACTCTTTACTTTTTAATTCTGAAACAGGATTGTTTTTTCTGGGGTGGCAGGTATCAGTAGATTAATGTCGCATCTGAGGTATTCTGTAACCATAAAATTAATCCAACGCATTTCCCATGAGCATATCTTGATAAAATGTTTATATTTTTCGGTGCTATACAGTTGCATAAAATCCTGTAACACACCCTGTCTCTCTGTCACTCTCTCACAATCACGCTCTCACTCTTAAACACACTCTCTCATGCGCACACTCTCTCTCACACTCCGCTCTAGACTAACAAGCACAGCCTCCATAACTCAAAACACATGCACTGGTGTAGAATCCAGACAGGACATTAATTAGTCAATTTGTGTGTGTGTGTGTGTGTGGGTATGAGTATACATTCCTCATTTTCTTATTTTACACGCTATTTTGCATTTACAGCAGTTTCACTCTCAACTTGATTAAGATGCAAATTACATACAAACAGGCTTACATGGTACATTGTGTCAGAACACCTACCATGCAGTTTTATGGGGGTATGTTGAATTGCAATTAAAAATAAACAAATGTGTCATTCTGCAACATTTTACAAATTCCTTATTCTAGAGGTTCTACACAAGCTCATACGAGGCATTAGGTATTGTATGTGTTGTGCCAATAATGCAACAAGGCGGTGAAAGGAAATGTACTTTTAATAATTAAGTATTTGTAAAAGCAAGCACTTCAGTACTTAAACTAGGTAAAATTAGACTGTATGACATTCACTTGTATTGGAGTAACATCTGACCAGTGGTATCTGTACTTTCACTTGAATGTAATGAATGTAAATACGGTGTCCACCTCTGGTTTTGAGTTACTAAGAATACAGCTAACCACCAAGGTTTGTCAAAAGTGATGGTTAATTATGCAACAGTAGCCTTAAGTTTGAGTTGTTATAACATAGTATGAGGTAAAGGAAGTAAATGAATTGACTTAATCCCATGCCACATCACTTTTAACACACAGAAGTGTTTGCGTGCTAAAAGTATGCATGAAGCAATAGTCATTCAAAATGACATTCAGGAGAAACACATTTATAGGCAGATTTACCATGTTTTGTTGTTGTTGTTTTTTTTTAGAATAGATGATATTGTTACAGGGCAGACTACAGAAAGCAAAACATCCTAACCCTAGACATTTTAGAAAGCCCAGCCAGATGCATTTCTTGTTTCGAAATAAGGATACTTCTCGGAAAAAGGGGATGCATTGTCACTTTAGCACAGAACAAGCAAGCTACATTTTGTTTACTTTGTTTATTTTTTTTTACCATTTTTGTTTACTACAAGGCAAAAGAGCCTTTCAGTTTTCCAATAGAGAAAACTTGCTTAGAGCTCCTAATATAGGCATGATGTTGACTATGGAAAGACAACACAGTTTACAGAGGCTTATAGTAAACAACCTGTGTTCTTGTTGGCTGACCACTTTATACATAAAAAGGCATGAAACACATTAAAAATGCAGTCTGAAATGTGGGACCAGGTGTTAACAGAAGTTTTTAGAGACAAAAAAATACTTCAGTCATGCCTTCAGAAAGTCTAAATGTACTTGAAGATGCCAGTGATACAACTGCTGTCTGGCAACTAGGAAAAGAATGACATTTTATCTTCCATTCTGATAACTCTGCCACAGGCCGTCTGCAGTAACAACTCTTCTTATCATACAGACATGTGGCATTACAACCATGAAGGCTACTAACTTTTTCATACATGGACAGGGCGTGAAACTTGTTAACACAATGTAAAACTCTTTCATTTTTTCTGAGAATCTCTGTTTAAATACTGATAGCAGTTAATTACATATCTTAGAGAACTCAGAAACCGCTCTTTGTCTCTATTTCACTGTGTAGTCAAAGGTGGATAGACACATTTTCATTATAGTGAAATTGAGACATGTATTAAGTTACATGCAATTCAGAAACATTTTGATAGTTAGATAAGGTTTTGTAGGAAAGTTACTACACCTCTGAAAAGTTCTGTCTATTGTCTTTTGAGACATAAGTATGTCTGAACTCCTTTTCAAAGCTACCAACAGCAAAAAACGAAGAAAAAAAAATCTGAATTCCACAGGACAGCTTCGTGCAGCCCACAAGTCAGGCATCTCCTGGGTGAGGAAGTGAGGAGGAGGTCTATGGGGATATATATATATTCCCACACCAGAAAGGCACTGCTGCCTGAAGGTTCCTCTGAATGAGGGCTTCGGGAATCATAATGAAACACTGCACTTCCTCGTCATTTTTTTAGTGCCAGCTCTACCAATAAAGAATTCCTTTCATTTAGCTCATTTCACTCCCTGAGTCATTCAGCTTTGATCTCCAGGTGCAGTCTTTTCTTTTCTTTTCTTTTCTTTTTTTTTGGACATTTACAGTGCCTTCTATTCCACCCCCGCACAGCCATAAAGGAGAAAAGGATAATACAGATATGCAGGTTTGAAGAGTGCTGCTAGAAAGCAATAGACTGAAAAAGTGTAGCATTGAATTTTCTTGATACAACTACATCCACAATTTCAGATTCACTCTAGTAAACATTCCAGGAGGGTAGTGAAACACTCAGACCTGGATCACTGTAGCTTAATTGAACGAGCTTATTCATGCTCCTCTTCAGATGAACATTTTCATAATTACGGTTGCAAGCATGGGCAGGTTTTATAGAATATTGGCAAAAATCCCATTAAAGCTAATGAGTGTAGTGCTTTTAACCAGTGCTGTGGTGTGATATGCCCAGCTGTATAATTCATCATTTTAACCCAGTTGCCCAGTCTTATGTTATACTCAAGAAAATGTCATTGATTCTAAGTTCTACATTATTGCTTTTGAATACAAATTTACACACTTCCAAAATACACAAATTTTTACGACTGGGAAGGATTGACAGGAAGGTTGTAAGACAGATGAGTGTTTTAATTGTATTATATTAGTTGTAAAATGTGTTGAAGTACTTTTGATAAAATATTAAAAGGTGCTCATTTCCCTATGAATTAAACATCACTTAAACGTAAACAGAAGATTGTATGGATGTGGTATGTTTTATTCATGAGGAAAATGGATGTTTTCTTTTTTTCGTAATCAATGTTATTGATCCAGGTAAACAAAACACGTCTCTTTTTTCAGGTTATCTTCAAACTCAGGAAAGAGAGAAAACACCCACAAATATGCTGTGTAATCTACCTTTGTGTGCGTGCCACTGGATCTGCCAAAGACGATATGAATTCTTCATAAACGCTGTGTGACATTTATAAATGATGGAGGTTTGAGTGTATGTGTGGGTGCAGAAGGCAAGAGGCATTTAAATGCAAGCTTTGCGCCGAGGCTCTTCTCTGCTCATTGTTCTGAACTGAGCAGGAGCGGTCTGACTAAATTAAATATCGATGAACATTTCCTTTTCCTCTCTCTTCAATTATTTACGGCCTTTCCTCTTCCGTCTTGGCCTGAGCCTGTACTTCCTGCCTCTGGAGGTCACTGAAAGGGGGTGACCCTCTGTACATTTTTGTCTTTGTTGTGTATGTTTGAGTGCCTGTGTGTGCATGTATTGTGAAAGTGTGGCCTTCAGCTTCATATCTTTCTACCTGTCAGAGGTTGCTCAAGATGAAGTTGTTGAATTATAGATAGCACTCAAATTTTGTTTTTGCCACAGTGAGGCAAGGATACCTCATGAGCCCTGAAAAGTGTGTGCAAGTGTGTGTGTGTGTGTGTGTGTGTGTGTGTGTGTGTGTGTGTGTGTGTGTGTGTGTGTGTGTGTGTG
>JBBIGB010319360.1:0-10263 GCA_037577075.1 Alestopetersius hilgendorfi | reverse complement strand
AGAGAGAGAGAGAGAGAGAGAGAGAGAGAGAGAGAGAGAGACATAGAGAGAGAGAGAGAGAGAGAGAGAGAGAGAGACACAGAGAGAGAGAGAGACACAGAGAGAGAGAGAGACACAGAGAGAGAGAGAGACACAGAGAGAGAGAGAGAAACAGAGAGAGTTCTAACAGAAAGGACTGTTCTTCCCTTTCCAGACAGCGTATTTGCAACTTTATCAGTGTGAGACTCTCGCCAGCGCTGTGGTGCTTCTTCTCCTGAAGGGTCACATTAACACACGAGGGTCTCTCAGGTGTGACACTGCAGGAGAAAGAGTAAAGCTAATTGCTTGTCTTGTTGTAACAGTAGAAAGTCGACTGTGCCCCTTCAGCTCCAGGATCAGACGGGTAAGTAAACATCCAGCACGGGGCCTTTTATTTACCAGAGGAATAAAAAAATCCTTGTTCACATGAGTCATCATGACTCTTTTGGTAGACTTTGCTTTTCCAGACCAACCTGAGTCCAAACCTGCAGGACGGGGAGCCCAGGCCACCACAGGGGAATCACTGGAACGTCAGTCTTTAACCCTTCATACCTCTTACAGGAAGAACGACATCCTCATTGTCTAAATGCCAAACGAGACACGTCGCTCATCGCAGTGCGCCGTCATTAAAGATGCACAGTTTATTCAGTGTGTCATCTAATTGGGGCTGCGAGAGCATGTTTTTGTTTACAGTAAATATGCCTTTTGACAGAAACAAATGACTGTGGACCTGGGGCGATGATTAATTCGCTCCGCAAACAAGTGAAATAGCCTACATTTTTAATCACATGAGCAGAAGCAGCAGTAAGCGGCCTTCAGCCCACTGGCTGCTAATGAGCTCTAATTCACTCTCTAACAGACAGGCCGGTGAGGAAGGGGCTCACACAGACACAGACATACGTGAATTCAAACTCTCGGACATTCTCACTTTTGCGCACTCGCATGAACATGCACGCGGACACACACTGGTGCACATGCGGAATCTCACATGCACTCTCGGGCAGTCTCACACTTTTGCACACTCACGCATAAACGTGCACGCGGACACATGCACACAAACACATTTTGGTGCACATGCACAGTCTCGCACACGCACACATCCTCGCATGCACTCTCGCACTCAGACAGGCTCACACTTTTGCACACTCACACATAAACGTGCACGTGGACACATGCACACAAACACTCTGGTGCACATGCACACATGCATTCGCACACACTTTTGCACACTCACATGGATAAACATGCATGTAGACACACACTCTGGTGCACATGCGCACACATGCTCTCACACTTTTGCACACTCAAATGGATAAGCATGCACACAAACAGTCGGGTGCACTTATACACACACTCTCGCACGTGCGCACACATTCTCACACTCAGGTAGTCTCACACACAAACATGCATGCACACAAACACACACATTCTCACTCCTGCATAAACACTCGCACTCTCGTGCACATGCATGATCACCTTTGAGGACATACTCTCACTCTTGCACCACCCCATGTATAGTGTCTGAGTACCTCAGTTCTGGTAGTGGATGAAAGATCTATTGCTCTGGCACACTCTCACACACACGCTCCGATTCTCATGCAAGCTCACACACTCCTGTGCACACACTTATGCACACTATCATGCACTCCAGCACACACTTGTACATGCCCAAAAATATATCCTCTCATACATGCACACCCAAACAGGTCATATAACCTCTGCTTTTTCTTTAATCCCGAATTCCTCAAGGTTTTATCAGGTTTTTCTTACATGTTTAGACCAATTTTGATTTTCACAGTAACAATGTCTGTGCAAAACATAATAAATAAAGGTCACTACTGAACGATATACCATTCAGTAACAGCAAGAAAAAGTTTGTCAAATGAAACCCATTTAAAACTGACTAATTTTCTCACCTCCCACTGAGCGGACCAAAGACAAACACACAATAAAATAGCACTGAATTGTTACTGGAGGGAGAGTTCTGTATTACTGAGCAGTAATTATGTGAAAACAAGAGCTGCCCCAAATAGCATTTTACAGGCTCTGCATATTTGTATTGCCTAATAAGTATGCAGACACTCATAAATCCACCCTTTAAAAGCAGTTCTTAATTAGCCAACATTTTAAATATTTCCACTGTTACAATTTTAATCATTAGCTGGAGCCCAGGTGTTCATGCGCTGTATGTTGATGTAGAAGCCGATGTTGTAGTTTTTGGGGCTGTGGATTCATCAACAGAGGTTTGATCCACTACCAGAACCAGGAATTATTAAAGTACTACTATAAATGGGGTGGTTCAACAAATGTACTATGCCTTCATAGCGGCTTCTTCATCGTAAATAGTGTCCCTTGTTTATGTGGCCGCTGACACTGGTCCTCAAACTAAGCCTATTTTATGGGAGAAACAATGAATATAAAATTACACCACACAGTTTAAAGCGATACATATGAAGTGTAGCCAGATCGACAGCTTTAGTTCTTGACCTGTGCACACGCTTTAAATGCTGACGCAATGCTGTAACAGGATTTGAAGTGTTATAGTAAACAGCCTTGTGTTAAGTCTGGTCCTGCTAGAAAGGTTGGAGAGAGCACCTCAACTTTTAGAGCTCACTCTTCACTCTACAGCTCCAATTTACCACCTTTCAGTTTAGTTCAGGCACTTAACATCAAGCTCAAATGGATTCCTTTTAGATGTCCATCTCAAGCATTCAGCCCCAGCCCAGCACATCCTCCCAGCCTAATGAAGGCTTACAGGGCTCGGATAGCATCCTCAGCTTGAATACAGTATTTCTAAAAGGTATGACCCGTCTTTAAAGCTCATAAAAGCCTTCACTTCTCTTTTTTTCATAATCACAATGTTCCTCTGTGTGTGAAGAACAGCCCTGCTGAGAGAAAAGTGGCTGTATCCACCGGGAATATCCGGGAACGAAGTCTGGACGCGTTTTGTGAATTTATCACCATGGTAAAGCATGCTAATGAACCACGGCCAGCCAGGTCCAGTGTTTACTGCGTGTTTACGCAGCCTGCATTTTCTCCGCCATGTTAAACAAGCCTACATCATAGATAAGAGCACCACCAGCGAAGACATTAGTGAGGAATCTCGCCGGCTCTAGACTTACAAACACCATTTTCTTGTCTTCCTCTGCGAGTGCAATCGTGTGATTTTCCAAACAATTAGGTACTGTATCCATCAAGTTGCCAGAAATGTGCACCCCCAGCTTCACATAAATTGCACATTCCAACAAATTACATGTCACAGGAATGGGGAGGGTGGTATAAATCTGGCAAGTCTAGTGTCAGCTAGGGTCCAACAGGTAAAAAAAAAAAATAATAATAACAAATGGATAAACGCAAATGACCTTAAATGCGGTTTAATGGTTGGCACTAACCATGGTCAGCTTTTCCTGCTGAGA
Source organism: Alestopetersius hilgendorfi (assembly GCA_037577075.1). Taxonomy (NCBI): domain Eukaryota; kingdom Metazoa; phylum Chordata; class Actinopteri; order Characiformes; family Alestidae; genus Alestopetersius; species Alestopetersius hilgendorfi. The sequence goes on along the minus strand of JBBIGB010319360.1, from coordinate 6,829 downwards.
ATGAAGCAAAAAGGAAAAACCTTTCAGGTCATTATTACATTCATCGTTCCATCAGTTCGTACAGAACCTGGGGAGAAGGCATTCTCCTTTTCTGCACCATCTTCATGGAATACATTACAGAAGCATTTCATTTCACTTGCAGATTTTAACATTTTATTGCAGATTTTATTGTTGTAATTTTTATGTTTGTCTGTAACAGGTCTCTCTTGTAAATGAGACAGTGAGACTCAATGGGACTACCTGTATAAATAAATAAATAAAGGTCAGATGGGTGAAAAGGAGCAGCAACAAACAGCAAACGAAACAAGGCAAATCGCATCCGAATTCAACACCATTATGTAAAATATTGTCTCACTCTTAAACTATTCACCTGATTGTGCCTGAAACTGAAAGACCATTTCAGAAACCAATGAAGAAAAAAACGAGGAAGGAGATCTCCAGTGGGTACGACAGCACTAAAGTTGGATCACTGAGAGGTGGAGAAAGGTTCCCTGGTCAGGTAAATCTAGGCTTCTTCTGTATATGGCTGATGAAAGGGTCAGAATTTGATGGAACAATAGTTCGTGGAGCCTCCATAGAATCTCAATTGGTGTCAGCAGTGCAGGCTGATCATGGCAATGTGATGATGCAGAGAATTTTTCCTGGCAGTCGTTAAGACCACAGATACCTCATGAAGAACACTGGAACGTTGCGGAACCTGTGCAGCCCAAAATCATCCTCTTCATGGCCACATTTTTCCACATTTTCTACAGTTTTCCAGCATGATAATGCGCCGTGTCACCAGGCACATGGCGTAGCATACAATGGTTCCAGGATACCGACAGCAAAATTCCAGCCCTTTAGAGGTTTGTCCAGTCCACTGACCTGAACCCTATTAACCATTTCAGAAAGGGCCGCTACACAGTTGATAATATTCCTGCAAATTCATGCTGATGGCCAAAAAAGCAGCAACATGTTCAGACAGAGGTACCTAATAAACTGACAATTCAAAGAGGTGAGGGTCATACGTCGGTCACCTAAAAAACTATAATGGGAACAAACAGTCAGACTCAGAGTGGAATAGGTGGCCAGTGATGGAGCCTGTATGACACAAGGCCTGACAGACTTTTAAATTATTTAACCTTTAAAAGAACGTTTCTTCTCACTCAGCTGGGCCCGAAATCAGTATAGAAGCACTTAAGCTACGGCATAACAGAATGGATTTGGAGCGGTTTTCACATGCGGTGCTGGCTGTGTACCTCCATACAGATGAAGGTGCGCACGTCACTCACCACCATAGCAGCAAAACCCTTTAGCTGGAGGAGATGAGCACATTGGCAGCGTGAAAGCCTGTGGCTGTAACCAGCTGAGCCTGAGAATGAGTCTTTGTGCTGCTGCTAATCTCCGTGAGGACATTAAAGTTTGCAGGCACCGGTCCAGCGTGGGCCGGCGCGCAGCGTTTGCCGCCGGTTATGTAAAATGAATTACGGCGCACAGATCGATGTGTGATCCATCCAGGAGTTAAGTGCTGTGCTCTGACAGGCGCCTCAGTCCCAGAATAATCTTGGCAGCACCAGAAAATAAAAACTGGATGCCTAAATAAAGCAAAACCAGTTACACTTTAAAATACAACCACCCTTATAAAAGGTTTATGAATGATTTATAATAAGGTTGCTAATCAGGTTGCAGACACTTTGTAAATCATTAATAAGCGCTTCTAAACATATCATAGACTAGTTTACTACGTGGAAGATCTCAGATCTTGCTAGACTGAGTTTCTCTTTTTCTCAGGCAGAAATCATTAGGTCTTTATTAACACTCTACTACCATTAAAGCACCAGATCAGGCTAAAAAGTGAGGCAGAATCAATGCACGACTATGGTTATAACTTGTTTATAGCTGCTAATTTAAGATTCATAACCATATTAACAACCTGAAACCATTTATATACACTTTATAAGGGGAGTCTTATTGTAAAGTGCATTACAAAACTAAATCAGGTTCATTCTACCATGCCTGACGCAGAGACCCATATTAAACTGTGGCCTTGAGAATATCTGGCCTGGAACCCACTGGCTTTCACCTTTGACCATGATCATGTCATGATTAGGACGTCTTGTTAATGTGACGGTGCAAATTCAACACTAAACTAAATAGCATACAGTTGGTAGCAGGTACTGAGTTTCGATTCTCAACCCAAAGGTGTGATTCAAACTCTCCATGAAAACACTCACCAGCCTGAATCCCTGTCTGAACATTTATTGCAGGCTGAGCAGTGTTCGCTCCCTCTCTCTTTCTGAGTAGCAACACAGTAACATGGCATTGTGGCCAGGGGCCTTCCAGAGGTCCACAGCTGCCCACACATCACTGTTATATCACTGCATGTTATATCACCAGCACTGGGTGACTTTTGCAACTTTTGGTTATGATGTAAATTCATGTGCATTTGATTCAATTTCGGTTCTTTGGAAATCAGTTTAATTTCGATTTTAGCACTTAGAACTCTCCTCTGGTTCTCACCCTGTCCTGAAACGTGAGTGGTTCTTCAAATTGTAAGTCGTTTTGGATAAAAGCATCCACCAAATGAAGGAAATGTAATGTCAAGTAACGTAAATACACCACAAAATCCGCATCAAATTTCACTACTCATTAGGTTCAGTATGATTATGCTTCTTTATGGTTAACAACGCGGCAAAATCTAAAAAAAAACGAAAGTGCTGTAATGGATGCATAAAATAAGGCCGAAATGAATCAGCTGAAGGTTCATCCTACCATCCCTCACCCAGAGACTCCCATATTGAACAATGGCCTTGAGAATATCTGGTCTGAGACACACTGGCCTCCACCTTTGATCAGAATCCTGTCCTGATGATGACACATGATGAGCCAAATACTACATAATCGATACTTCACCTGCAGGGATCCAGTGCAGAGCCTGCCTGCCTGTTTTTAAACTGAAAATCATCCTGCGGTGTGAAGTATGATCACCGCAACCATGTCATTCCACTACACAAACGTGATTTTCAGTTTGTTTATACATACTGTATTTACTATGTCTCCCCGTTGACTACACACAGAACTCAAATATACGAGGGAAAAACGCAACTGAGAGCATCAGAGAGTTCCAAACCCGGCTGTGGAGTGAGCGTCTCTGCCCTAGAGTGGTGAAACGATTTATAATTGATTAGACAGTAAATTACACTCACTGTATCAATAGGTCTAATAGCGGTTCTCTCTCTCTGTGTTCATTGTAACTGTACTCTCACACACACACACACACACACACACAGCTGAATGGAGGATGTGGCGTGCATGTAGGTTGTGTCGGAGTACTCTGGCTGATGAAAATTTCATCAAAGGGTCGAGGCAGCTTTGAGTGCCAGCCAAGTGAGGATGCTGACAGCCAGCAGAGCCACGTTTATATATTTATTTTTGGGGGAAAGAAAAAAAAAACAAAAAAAAAAAACAGCTTGCAATTCTCAGCAATTGTCTCTCATGCCCAACCCCTCCCTCCACCCTCTATTAGCACCAGTAGGATTATCAAACAGGATATTTGTGCAACACACTCCAATACTGGATGGTGGGATGCAGCCCAGTACAAACAAGGCCACTCTCACTGCTAAATGCCGAAGCTGAATTCAGTTACACTGACCAAAGTGGGTGTGGCTTAAAACAGAAGTGTGGGCATACTGACTGACCACAACAGTCACAGGCTTATAAACTTTCTGTTGATAGGAGCAAACCTTTGGTCCACAGATGCTAACTTGATGAAGGCTTTCCAGAGGTCCACAGCCACCAATACAACACCAGCTCTATGAGACATCGCTTTTACGTCACTCCGCCTAATCTATGATCGACCTGGGATCAGATTCAGATTCAATTCAGATTCAGTTTTTTCATACGCTGAAGTTTAGCAGCGTTACTGAAATCCCCACAAACTAAGAACGGATACGCCTTCCTTGGATTTTCCTTCCACAGCTTAACAGGTTAAGAGCGGATTTTCATATAAAGAGGCGAGGTATTGTCGTCCTATCCTGGTCCACCTAAGACCCTTCCTCCAGCATTGGGAACAAATCCTAAACCTCTTGTATTTACACCACTGATTCATAGATGGATGATAAAGCATTTCATCCCTTAAGGGGTGCAGACAAGCTGCTAAAAACGTTCAGCAACTAAAGGAATCACATTATCTAGGAACATGACGTGTAGAACTAGATAATCTGTTCATTTCCCCCAGCAGGGATAAAGAATTTAATGGTGAAACGGGAAGAAAATATCGGATCAACAGGAAGCAGATTGCGCCACTTTCCGCAGTGCCGTGGCACGGCTTTGGCCTCACAATCAGGAAAAGGCTTTTAATCAGGCCTGTAGTGTCTTTCTTCCTGTACATAGGTCACCTCTAACTCAATTTAACGGCCTTCATCTATTGTCCATGCTCGTTTTATTATTTTTTTTTTTACTCCGGAAATTCTTAAAAGCATTTGGCTGGCAAAACCGCGCACGTTAAGAAGATTCAGGGTCGCATTTAAGCACCTGCGCTCTAGAATTTCCTCTGGAAGCCGGTTATTAGAGCCGTTAATTAAATATACACTTCAGCGGGGCAGGTTTAGTAGGAGAGCAAGGAACTTTCTTCTCCTGGCAGCCACTACTGGAACAGGAAAGGCTGCAGCCTCCAAAGCTCTGATCTTCTGATGGATGACCAAACTAAAAGGACAGCTGCACTGCCGCTGAAAGGTAGTTTTCTAAAGTCTTCACACTCTGCTTCAATTTGAACCTTCCCAACAGCCCCATTGAATGGAAGTGGATCGTTCTATTAGGGGCAGATAGCGCTTTATTTGTTTCACTGAGACCATTTAATTAATGTTAAATGGCATAAGGCAAATGCACAAGTGGGAACAGGACTGCTATTAGCCAATAAGAGCCAGCGATGAGTGTTTACCCAAGAGCTTAAAAGACGAACACAAGCTTGCACCATCGTTTGGCTTTTTCAATTCACCAGAGCAGGCACAGGGCCTTCTCTGTGTTCGCCAACCGCTGGAATATACGAACACTGAGAGGGTGGAAGGGGGAGCACGTGTGAGCGGGGGGCTTGTTTAGTTTGGCTCAACGTCTGGGCAAGCAGCCGGACTGCCGGCAGTAGAAGGACCCGAGGACTCCAAGCCTCATCTAAGAAGTGCATTGTGCCCTGCCAATTTTAAATGTCACCCACTGATTAACAGACACAACCACACAGGGCTCTGAGAAACTACATCCAAGGCTGTGATGTGTGCAGCTGAAACAAAAACAGGGAAAAATAGAGACCAAAATGACTAAGTATATAATAGGATGATACCGAATCATACTAAATATACGGCTCAAAAAAATAAAGGGAACACTTAAACAATACAATGTAACTTCAAGTCAATCACACATCTGTGAAATCAAACTGTCCACTTAGGAGGCAAGACTGTCACTGAGAGAGTCTCGACTGTGAAGTAGTGTTGCTTCCTAAGTGTGACTGACTTGAAACTATATTGTGTTGTTTAAGTGTTATTTTTTTGAGCAGTATATAATCTAATATACTGAAAAAGTAGGGATGCACAGACACAGGGATTCTGGTAGTTATGCATATATCTAGCAATGGTGGTTTACAAAGTGTAGAAATTGGGACAAGATTCATCTGGATTGGCATTGGAAACGAATCAAATGGTGATATTTTTACACAGTGGACGCATGAACATCCTGTTCCTCCAGTGTGCTATAACATTATCAACCCTTAAAACTTGTGTGACCCAAATGTACAACAAACGATAAATTGTCTTCTTATTAACTTTTTATATGGAAGTTGATGCTTGAGGTCATGCTAAGCTTCGTTTGGTGTTCTTATGTCACAGAACCAAATGTACATTTTTTAAAAACATGTAACAATAATAAAAACCATTTTATCTTAGAAACAAACAAAAAAATCCAACTTTCAGTATCGTCTCCACCCACAAGTGGGGGGGTGGGGGGGTGGGACCTGCAGAGGGAGGGTGTCTGGAGAGCGGCTGAGCAGCGGCGCGCCGAGAGAAAGAGCAGCAAACAGCGAGCGTGTAGAAGAACAAACACCGGTTCTAGACAGTTTTACACGGTTATATTTACTAAAACCAGAGTTTATTGATACACTCGGAATGCCAGATAAATGTAAACACATTTCCAATGAACCGCATTACAGTAAGTTTGGAAAGACCTGCCGCTGCTTCACAGAGGAAGCCTTTACTAACCTTTACACTCCCAGTTTAGTAGCATCATGTGATTGGTGGAGACCTAGACAATGAGTGGAACTGAGCGAGACTGAAGTCAGAAACAACTTTTTAAGAGCCGTTATTTGCAGATATGGGTATGTTATGTAAAAGCAGTTTGAGAAAACAGAGCTTTATACACTGATATTACTATCTATAATTAGCTCCAGACTAGTAAACCTGCCCGCTGAGTATCACTGCTTTATCAGACAATCCATAAATCAGTCATGCTCTGAAAAAGGTGAGCAATTAGTGTGACAGCATGGTCTATCCTAACATACCCACAGTTCATGACTGGACGTAGTTGTGCATGCACATACCTCTTTGCCGGAGAGATAATAGGCGGACAGTAGTCCTCCGACGAAGCGGATGTTCACCTCAAAGACTGAGATTTCAGCGTTCTGAGAGGAATGAAAGCAGGAGGAGAAATATAGAGGGAGAAAAACAAAAGCAGAGGTGATTATCTGGGCTTAGAAACATTGCAGGGTTACTATGAACTGCAGCTGGCACAAGAAACAAGCGTGTGTGTGTGTGTGTGTGTGTGTGTGTGTGTGTGTGTGTGTGTGTGTGTGTGTGTGTGTGTGTGTGTG
>JBBIGB010319337.1:0-10265 GCA_037577075.1 Alestopetersius hilgendorfi | reverse complement strand
CTGCTGTTTTTTTGTATGTCTTTTTTAACTTGCAGTGCATTTTCATTTAGTTTCTGCTTTTTCTTTTGTTAGTGTTTTGTCTCTAGGGGCCACTGTAGTAATGATGTTACAGAAGGCTGCAATGTGCAAACAGGCCTCCAATCAATCACAGTGTTTCTGACAGGGTGACCATATATGGACTGTATGGAAATTTGAAAAAGTATTTTACAGACTTTAAGTCTTTTTCATTGCAGAATGTGATGATATGGGCTTTTTAATATCTTAAAAGGAAACACAATCGCAATATGGATCAGTAAAATCACAAAACTGCGAAATCCAATTTTTAGTTAATCTGTTCAGGAATTATTATTCTGGCCATTTATCATGGCTTGTTCTGCGTGAGATGTTGAAAATTACTATATACTGTATTGCATACATTCAGTACAAATAGAGAGTGTGTGTGATGTATACAGTGTGTATGAGAAAGAATCACCTAGTTCAAAATGTTTACATTTTGTTGCTTTGCAGCCCGAATTTTCCAGCTGAATTGACTCAATGCAACTCATCCAAGTGACATCAGAGCGCTTTGAAAAAACCCCCTGTAAACTCTATCAAGTATAACTAATCACATTTATATGCCAAGCTAATTGACTCATACCTATCACTCTGCAGTTGTGGCTCAAATGGGAGAGTTGCAAGAAAAAGCCTCTCTTCAAGAAAGGGCACGTTAAGTCTTGACTGAGTTAAAAAATGCCAAATGAATAGTGAAAAGTGGATATTGGATGAGACCATAATTGATCAATATGGCCTCAACAATAAAAGGGACATTTGGCAGAACAGTACAGCTCACTATCCAAAGGATGGCATCCTTGCAGGAAAGCATGTAGGCAGTAGCATCCTGTTGTGGGGGTGTTTCTCTGCAGAAGAGACTTGTTAGGATAGATAGAAACAATTATGGGACAAAATGCCATCAAATTTTTGAAGAGAACCTGTTGCCCTTTGCCAGAAAGTTGTCAGAGGGAGGAAGGTTCACCTTCATGACAGTGACCCAAAGCACACAGGAAAACTGATCACACAGTTGCTGACGCAGGAAAATGTGAATATCCTTGCAAGGCCCACTCAGAGCCCAGACTTAAATCCTATTGAAAATTTGACAAGTGACTTGCAGCACACCAACACGCACCTTCCAATCTGACTGAGCTTGAACAGTTCTGTAAAGAAGAGTGGGCAAATACTGCACAGTCTGGATGTACAAGTTGGTTAGGAGGTATATCAACAGACTTGAGGCAGTAATTAAAGCAATAGCTCATTTTTGTTGCTATCCTATCTTTCACTTGATTAAGTAAATGCAGCTGGATAAAAAAAAATCTGTCTGCAAAGCACCAAAATTTAAAGGGGATGATTCTTTTCTATTGAATTCATTGTATATAGGTGTATCTGGGGTAGCTAATCAAGGTACACTTGAGTAAGGTACCCCCACACACTCCTCCCTGGGCGCTGTGTTCCAGGCTGCCTGCTGCCTCACTTGGCGGAAATGCAGAGGAAGAATTCAACACTGTTCACACTGTGTGCTGAGGTGTGTTCACAGAATGCTCACATTACACCTTTAGAAAAGGGGTGTCAAATTCTGGTCCTGGAGGGCTGGTGTCCAGCACAGTTTGATGGTGGTTCTCCTCAAACACATTCACTAACCTGACAATCAACTAGTGAGGTGAACCAGGTGTTTCTTAGCAAGGAAATCAATAAAACGTAATGGACCACAGCCCTCCAGGAGTGGAGATCGACACCCCTGCTTTAGATGGATCAGCTGGGATCCGGGATAGAACTGAAATCTGCAGGATGTAGATTTACAAGTTCAGTGTTTGTGACCACTAACACTTTAGTAGCCTCTTGTGCTGAAATATCGATCATTCCAAATGTTTACAAATGTTTTTTCACAGCTGTATGTCATCATTCAAAAAAGTCCTGATACATTTTGTATACCTTACAAAAATCATAACTGTATTATAATAATGGAGAAACATTGTATAGTAACAGTAGTAAGATGTCCCAAATGGGGTGCCATTTGTAAAAAAAACAGCTTAACCAACTTAGAGGTGTCATTTTTTTCATAATTTAGTGCAATTTTCAAACATTTAGAGCTTAAAAACTTAAAAACTTAAAAACTAAATGTTGCACTCTAAATATAAAAGTTGCACTTTTACAAACAGCCACTCTAAACGTGGGATTTTAATATAGCACTTTTACAAACGTGTGAAATGCTAATTGGCCATACTCCATGATTACAATTGGCTGTAACTTAGCAGGGAGCTGGACTGTGTGCTGTGTGCTTATCCCCTCATAACCATGGAGGATTTGCCTTAAATGATCTTAAATCTAAATATTAAATATGAAAAATATATCTTGCACTCTAAATGTGAAACTTCAGTTAGATAGGGCTCAGTGACATCTTTCCAATGACCCCTCATTTGCCATAATAGCTCCTAAGCAGAGTTATTATCCGAAAAGTGTTCACCTTGGACAAAAGTAATGGGACACACGAGTGGGGTGAACAGTTTCAGCTAATAACTCTGGATGTCCGGTGGCTGTTATGGCAAATGAGGCGTTATTGGAAAGGGGTGGGGGGGGGGGGGTTTGGACCAATACCGATACAGAATATTGGATTGTTTCTACCACCCAGTCTACTTCTGTAGTATGAAACTTCTTTGCATTTTCCTGGTTCAGATCAGAGGCCCACAGTCGAGCACATTTGGAATTTACTTTTCAAACTCTCAGAAGCTAATTGCCAGGTTTATTTGGCAAGAAAATCAGCACACTGTGCTGGATCGGAGCCCTACTGGATCAGAGTTGATAAGCCTGTTTCCGAAGCTTCATCTACATTAAAAGCCTCAAGGGAAAACAATAAGGATCCATAGCCAACTAAATAAACATGCTTTTATATCTTACACTAGGACATATTGTGCAAAATAAACAAAGAAAGGTTCAGCATATCGAAGTGACTTTGCCTACCTCATGCCCACGCACATGACTGTAGACTTCAAGCCACATGTAATGATTCAGTCGTGGAGGCAGGATGCAAGTGTGTGTGAGTCTAGAACTGGCTTCAAAATCATAGCAATGCATGAGATAAGGCAAAATTCAGAACACAAAAAACTGTAAAGGTCAAAACCAGAGAAAGAATAAGCTGTCACAATGAGGAAAAAGGCTTACACACATTTGGCTAGCACTCAAGAAACTCTGCATGCATAGCTCTGAGAAATGAAATGATATATCTATCCCCTGAAACAGAATTTTTTTACAAATTGTGCTTTTTTATATTACTTTGATATTTTGTGTGCTTACCTTCAGATTACTCCTGGCCCCTCCCTCGGGTTCTGTGCCCTATGTGGATCTTTCTGGACGTGCTGTTCTCCACAGCTTCTATCATGCACTTGTGTGCTATTTCTTTGGATCGCTACATCGGCATCCGTAGCCCGATTCAACACAGCCGTACCAACTCCCCCTACAGGGCCATGGCCAAGATCATAGTAGTCTGGACCATTTCCATGGGTAAGAATATGTTTTGTGAAAATGCATACAATTAGATAAGATAAGATAAGATAAACCTGTAGTAGTCCCACAAGCGGGAAATTTGTATTGTCATGGCCGAAAGTGGACAAAACAAAGTTAAGAGCAGCAAAACACAATGTAGAAAAAGGCTTAGACACTTGGCTAGCAAAACGTATAGTAACAATAGAATAGAATAAAATATTATATCAACAGTACAGTATAAAATACACACTATATTATCTAGAAACATAAATATGGACATCTATATTGAAAAAATATATATATATATATATGTGTGTATATAAACTATAGATACACACACACACACACACACACACAAACACACACACAAACACACACACGCACGCACGCACGCACGCACGCACACACACACACACACACACACACACACACACATACAGGTACACTGTGGAGTGACAGGCATTGTCAATGACAGTAAAAATGCACCAGAAAAATTGCACATTTTGCCCAGTAGTAGTAATAGTTTCACATAGAAAAGTGCACTAATATTACATGAGAGAAACTACAATGGTGTATTGGATGTGTGTGTTTGTATGTCATCTGCATAGTCTTTGGGATGGAGTCTGACAGCATTTGGAAGGAAAGACCTGCTAAATCTCTCCATCCCACATAGTGGGTGCAACAGCCTGCCATTGAAGGAGCTGCTCAGTAATTCTCGTTTATAACTGGAATTTTTTTTTAAATATTAGGATATGGTTGTTTTTTTTTCATTAAACTACAAGCCTTACTAAAGAAACTTATAGACATTGGGGCAGACCTACTAACATTTTGTGTGGCCTCTTGCACAGGCCATGTTTTATTCATGTACATTTAGTTCTCTGTAGAAAATGGGTTCTTATGTTCACAACAAACCGGTGCACAAACTTTTGCATAGGTCTATATAAGAAACCTGTACCTGCACAACCCCACGCCACACCTCTACCAGTGCCAATATTAAATATTGTAAATACTGCCACAAAACTAGTCTCTTATCAGTCTCTAATCAACCTGTCAGTGACTACCCCTACTGAGGACATACATGGATGATGTTACCAGCCGCCTTCAGACAGCAGCATGTATGGCAAGACGGCTGAAAAGGATGGATGAATTGACATCATGGGCTCGAATGAAGATTAAGCCATCAAAATAGCAGATCCTGTCTCAAGAGTCAGAAACAACAGCACATTCTTCTTCATAGGGGGTGAGAAAGTCCCACTTCACTTTGAGCAACCCATAAGCCTGGGGAGGCAGTACACAGCAAAACTCATGCATAAAAAGATGTTGAACCGTGATGAAACAGCCCTCAGAAGGCCTGAAAAGGATAGACTAAAGCCAACACCCAGGGAAGTACAACATCTGGTGCTACCAATTTACACTCAGGTGGGTGATAAGGCTGTTGAAAATGAGTGACATCCCCTCATCCACCAGAAGTAAAATGGATGGAAAAGCCAACTCATTCATCAGAAAGTGGTTAGGGCTGCCACCGTGCATCTCTGAAATGAGCCTCTTCGGAAGGAACATCCTCCAGTTGCCACTTCAATCCATTAGTTTGGGCAATAAGCAGGAAAAGACCAGTTGTGAGAGTCCACTGACCATACAGTAAGGAACACGAACAGCAAGATTCCGACAGGCCGGAAGTAGAACGCCCAAAATGAGGTTGATCAAGGCATCAGTCGTCTGCTACATCAAGAGATTGTTGGCAGAGTGCAGGCAGGAAGATCAGGCCTAGGGTAGGGAGAAGCACCACAGTTCTGGTCCAAGGTTAACTGCAAAGAGAGGAAGGAGATGGTGGTGGCAGAAGTGATGAGGATGGAAGAAGAGCACTACAACATCAAGGCTTTATTGCAGGGCCAACAAGGAAGTTGGACAACCTGGGAGGGAGTCATCAACTGAAACATCAGTTGGACCGACCCACAGGAATGACTCAGCTTACTCATCTGCTCAACATATGATATGCTTCCCTGTCATCTGAACTTTTCACCAGTGGTTCAGGCTAGAAGAATGTTGCACACTTTGCAACACCCCTAATGCAAATCTCCAGCACATCTTGTCAGTCTATAAGATTGTGCCTTGTCAGGGACGCTATTGATGGCATCACGACCAGGTCTTGAGGAAGCTGGCAGAGGTGCTTGAGCACTGTCGACAAGGCAGCAATGGGGTACCAACAGCAAAGACCCACAGTCTCGACAGGGAAGGTGAGGGGAGAGGAAACATCGAGCCAAAAGAAACACCTAGGCCGTTTTCACAACAACCAGGAGTGGAACATGAGAGTAAACCTCGACAAGCAGCTCCGTTTCCCGGGTTGAGCTCACTACTACATCTCTATGCCCTGATATAGTTGCGTGGTCCACCAAGGTAAAGTCCATGCTATTCATTGATCTCATAATACCAACAGAGGAGGTGACTGAGGCCGTCTACAAGCAAAAAAAGGACAACTACTCAGTGCTGGCTGCTGAGTGCTAGATGGCTGGCTGGAAGACTACCATCTATCCAGTGGAAGTCAGATGCCAAGGCTTTGTGGGGCTGTCAACCACACGCCTTCTGAGGGATGCCGGAGTGACCAGAGGAAACCTAAAGAAGGCAGCCAATGAGCTGGCAGAGGAGACTGAAAAGGGGAGCTTCTGGCTCTGGCTGAAGAGAAAAGACAAATGCTGGGGGGGGGCGGGATAACCCTAACAAACGCCACAGAGGTAATACACAGCTGCAGGGGGTGACAGGGATATGTTCCTGTCACTGCTCCGCCACCAGGAGACGTCCCAGGACCAGCAGCAATGTCAAGCAGGCAGTTCCATCTCCCTGTAAATACTACTGAATAAATGTTATGTTTCTACACCTATGTAGAACATGATTTGTCCATTATGAAAGTCGTCACACGTGGCTAAATCATCAGCAGCTTGTTGTTAGATATTTTATACACTATTTGGGTGCAAGACAGGTTTAGTTTGCAAATGTCTCTAGATAAAGTTTTATCCTTGCAGAAATATGTTCCAGACCATAATGTCAATAATGCTTTGAAAAGACGTATTGCTGAAAATACTGACTTTACCAAATGCTTAAATAAACTTTCTAAGTAATGTTTACTATGTTCCTAGTGATTAAGAACTGTATGCTGTTTTAAAACAACCTTAAATTAGAAATGACTCCAGCATCTCACTACTCCCCACATGACTGCCATGGTTTTGTTTTTTGCGTAGCAGGCTTCCTCTGTGACTGTATGCTTCCTAGGGCTGTTGGAGATGTTATATGTGTCTTTACCTAGAGAAACAGCTCTAAGTGGGACTGACATGAGTAGCCATTATGGTCCACTCATGCCTGCAGGCATCCTTCTTCTGCCTCCATCTGCACTCTTTCCTCAAAAGCATGTGTTTTAAGATTTCTCAGGCCTTGTGAAACTGGGGCCTTGGGCACAATGTGTTCAGTTTAAACATGTATTTCCTTTGATTCATGGTAGTTTTGAGGGTATGACGGCTATGTGAAGAATAGCTAACTTCCCTTTACAGACGTTAGGACCCCTCTGTGCCATACTCATCATAGATTGGTGAGAGATTGCTATAACAACACCAACAATATCAGCAATAATACTACTGATTATAATAATTATGATCATCAGTGTAAAAGAGACCACCACAGGACCAGTGCTGAGCAGATATTATTTGGGACCGTTCTCTGCCTGATACACCAGTGCACCAGATGGGCAACAGACAATAACTGTATATGTGCAATTGCATCTACAAGGGGGTTGACATATTAAAGCAAAGCCTGAAGAAATTAGGTGAAAAACATATGAGTGCAGATGCTCTCAGACATGTGTGCTGCATCAATTAAGCATACCATATCCATACCATCCAACCGTACTGATGCCCAGTTGACAACAAACCGTCTTTACCTACATAGAAAGGGATACTGAGGGCAGCAGTTCACGAACACCTCATTACAAAGAGGAATGCACATTTGAGGTGTCTTTCCAAAAGTGGGCCTTTACACTGACATATGTGTATGACCAACATGTTAGACAGTGCTGTCGATTACCATTATCACAGCACCAGTTGAGGGAAACCTTTTTAGAAAGACATTCCACCTCTCCATTACATTTACTACAATTTACAAAATGCAAGCATAACTGCATTTAAGCTGTTCAGATGGATTGACACTTTTATGTTAGTTTTCTTTTGTTACACTTCTGTATATGATAGGCTATACAGATGATCCATGAATGAAGGACCCAGCTGTGTGTGCATAATAAACTGACAGTTCAACGTATACAACATTACAGATGCAGCACATAAAATTCAGATTACTTGGTTAATAAATTAAATCTTTCATTTTGTCTCTGCTCCTAAGCCTCACTAGCTCCTATCTATTTCTGCTCTTGTTCTTCCAGTTGTCTCCTTGCCCATCCCAGTGATTGGCCTGCAGGACGAGCAGAAGGTGTTTGTGAATGGCAGCTGTGTGTTGAATGAGCCATGTTTTGTACTAGTTGGCTCCTTTGTGGCCTTCTTTGTTCCACTCTTCATCATGGTGGTCTGCTACTACCTGACCATGAGAGTCCTTCAACAGCACACGGCAGCTTTCTCCTGTGATCGCAGTAGCTATGCTGATGTGAACACCAAGCAGCCTTCACCCCAGGCCAGTGTCAGTGGCATAAACCTCTTAAATGAGGAACCCTCCACCACCCAGGGCAAAGTAGTTGCCAAACTGCTGAGCTCTCCTCTAACAGCACATGGGTGCTTGACTCTAAGCCAAGGTAGGCGTGGTATGACGCAGGCCATTAAGAACGAGAGAAGGGCCTCCAAGGTCTTGGGCGTGGTGTTCTTGCTTTTTCTGGTGATGTGGTGTCCATTCTTCATCACCAACGTGCTGGTTGCTATCTGCCGAGACGACTGCAGTGAGCACCTGTTCAGTCTAATGGATATATTCGTGTGGGTGGGCTACATATCCTCAGGAGTTAACCCACTGGTCTACACTTTGTTCAACAAGACTTACCGCCACGCCTTTTCTCGCTACCTTCACTGTAGCTATCAGAAAAAGAAGAAACCTTTTCTGAGCAACTCAGCTTGCCAGGTGTACTCCGTCACACCAACCCCCATCCTGTGTGAGAGGAGCTTCACTGACTCTAATGGGAATGGCATTCCATCACATATCAAAGGTTTAGACTTGAGCCACATGCACAAACAACCAGATGGGAAATTGAAAGACTGTAGACTTCCCAGCCCCACAGAACATATCAGTAGTGTCTAACTGCTAGAATTAAAGCAAATTGGTAGAACCTGTCCAATGCTAGGAACTGTGTCTTACCTGTCTAACCCTTACAAATTTTGGCTTCTTCCACATAAATAAAACATAATGCTTTAGGAATTTGCTTTGTATGGAAGTATGAAACACATTGTTATAGCCACCTGGATAGACGGATCATATTCTGATCCAAACATGATTCAATCAACATCTGAATCAACTTAGTAAAGTCTAAGCAAAGTGCTTTTGCAGCGCCACAGCACCACCGTGTGGCCATAGCTGAAACTATGATCCAGTGAATGTTGGATAATTCAGATGGACTGGCCATCTTTTCTTTTAATTGTAAATTTTCCTTATTTATTGTTTTGTGGGGTGTTTTTTAATTTGATTCATTAGTGGTTATTTCAACTAATGTTCTCAAGGCTTAGTGTACAATTATGAATTCAATGTATATATACATTTGTTTTGATATCCGAGGCCTATGATAATGTGCATATATTGTTGTGTTAACTGCAGTGATTTATTTAAATTTTGTGTGGTCTTGAAAAGTCACTGCGTGTGCAAAAGCCATTTAAAGTGCACATAACGGGAAAACTGATTATTCTGGGGTTTTCTTTTCCAGTTAAAAAGTAGTCATTGTTAAAGTTCTTTCTGCGTTCAAGTTCATACAGATTAAATTAAGCTGAAGGCTATTTTGAATTCATTGTTTTTGTGAAGTCATGAGAACTAAACAATTTCCAAATATTACCCTATTAGACCTACAGTGGGTGTGCCCTGCCCATTCATTCTTACAAGGAGTGTTTCAGTCCTGAGTGCTTTTTCAGTGTGGATACCAGCCAGGAAATCAGAGCAGAAGTAATTTAAATATGAGTCTTAAAGCAAAGTCACCAAAACAGCTCGCTTAATTCTTTGGGTACAAAAGTAAATTCAAGAAATATGTGGGGCATGGGCCCTTTACCAGAGCCCATGATTAAGGTTCAGTAGGCTAGTCAGTGCACCCCACCCTTCGTTATATTCAATATTAACTTCATAGTTTTCTAGCTTATTATGAAGCCTGGCTGTTGTGAAAACTGTGTGAGTGTCTTTTTCATACAACAAAATAAAAATGTGTGCTCTACTCTGTGTGTGTGTGTGTGTGTGTGTGTGTGTGTGTGTGTGTGTGTGTGTGTGTGTGTGTGTGTTAATGGTTAATTTCTGTCAGTGCTGGGAGATGGGGGAATGTGAGTGAACGTGTGTTGGGTGAACGCTGCTGTAAAAGGATTCTGCATGATTGTGTCTCTCAGAGCTGTGTGAATGGAGCTGCTTTTCCACTTGAATGGGTTTCTACGGCGAACACCCCCACTCCCCACCACACACATCCAGAATCACTATATCAGCCTCTCGCTCGCTCTCTCTCTCTCTCTTTCACTCACACACACACACACACACACACACACACACACACACACACACACACTCTCTCTCTCTCTCTCTCTCTCTCTCTC
>JBBIGB010319320.1:0-10266 GCA_037577075.1 Alestopetersius hilgendorfi | reverse complement strand
CCTGGTGATAGGGAGCGGATTGTACGGGGGGAGGGCGAGGCGACCGTGACAGTATGTTTTTTCTTTAAAATGATTACAATCAACATTATATAAGAACTCACATGTGGGTTCACTGCTGGCACTCACATTAGCACTTACAGATTATCAACGTATAAACTTTACATCTTTTCATTCCTAAGCAATATTTTCCTATGATAAGCTTTTTATGTACAACAATAGTAGCAATCTGCAGATCTAAGAACTACTGAGAGAATATATTTCATAAACTTCACTGTGTTCCTTTAAATGTAAATCTCTGGGTGGACAACCCCACCGAGTGTTTGAAGCATGTGTATTTCGTTCCCTGATGTACATCAAACAGGCTTCTGAATTAACTTATTTCCCTTGGGACCTTCACCCTGGAGAAAGTAAAAAAACGACATAGAAAGTGGGCAACAAAATTCCTTTTGGCAGCAAAGAATGAAAGAACACTCTCTTATAGCCTCTTTTTCCCACATGCCGGGCAGGGGAACGCTGACCCTTGACTGAGAGAAGACCTCTCCATATCAAAGACTTCATCCCATCAGTCATTCCTTCACGGTGGAGGCAATAATTACAGAGGAATGAGCCGAGACTTTTGGAGCCATGTGGTGAACACCCTGCATTTAAACAGTTACAGTAATTGGCAGGCACAGCAGGTAGCACAAAGGAAGGTTAGCAACAGGCACAAGACGTTTGTCTTATTTCTGTATACCAAGGAAACTACAGCAAGCATACATCGATTTTGATAAACATGTCATGGAAGGTGTCATATGCTGTCATAACATGTCATGACAGAGTATGTCCATTGATATCAGAATCAAATTACAGTGTGATTGGTGTTGTCATGGTGGACAATTTTACTGCAAGACTGAAACTGACCATTAATGAGGCTCTAGGGAATGATGGTACAAATAGCAACAGAACGAACATCTATACAAACAAAGAGGAGCTACAAGGAAGGAGTTTCCAATAAGGTCTCCAGTCTTTAGTAACAAGTGCTTTGGACTATTTTTGCATGTACTCTGGTCTGGTTTGGTGACTGACGTAAAAGTATCTCCCACTTTTTCCACAATTTAAGCCTTTATTTATTCACTTACTTACTTAGTCACTTGTGTAACAGGATAGTCAAAGGACTTATTAGCAATACCTTATGCATGATTGTGCAGCCACCAGTCAGCATTAGCCTCCTGTTGACTGAGACTACAAAATAATGGAAAGATACTATTATCTTATCATAATTATTATTAGTTATTGTAAAGTATTCCTCTGCTTTTCAAAAATGAAAGTAAGTTCCAGTTCACCCCAACCTGCTTACAGGCCCCCTCTGACATTTTGAAGTGTGTTTGGTATAACTGGAGGGACTGTAATTGGTCAGAATCCAATTGGTCAGTCTTGGGTTTAGCTCTGCTTAACGTTAAAATGCATAATATCCCTGTATCCAGCCGCATTGGACCCATTGTGCATCACACATTGATAATGTATGGGATTTGCTACCACACCTGGCTGCTTTAAATGCATCACAGTGAAGTTGTTGTGGGCCATTTGGTGTGAATGACAGTAATAGCCTAGTTGTCTCTATGTGTTCCAGTAACGAAGACGGTGTGTGCTGAGCAGTGTGATGGCCGCTGCTTCGGACCCTACGTCAGTGACTGCTGCCACCACGAATGTGCCGGAGGCTGCTCCGGACCCAAAGACACCAGCTGTTTTGTATGTCTAACAAAAGTTCCCATCCACAAACCGATCCCACTCTAGCAAGAGCTTCTGATTTGTAATTTCCTACTTTAAGCTTCAAAAGTTCAATTCCCAACAATGCAATAATAATGAGGCTCCTTGCACCCATAAAGGCCATATATGAGCCCTCTAGAACCTTCACTGCTGTCTAGATGGCTCCTGGAGACATATGTGTGAAATTTTCATGGATCTCTATGAAAAACCATGTCCCAAATGCCTCCTATTTCCTTTTTTATAACTGGGTTATCATGAGCCACTCTTTGAACACATCTATTTGTTCATTTTCAGCAAAAATGTTTTAATATCTTCAAGTTATTATTGCTTTCAACAGTTTGAGATTGTGCAGCATCTGCTGAGAGATTTTAATTAGAGTAGCATTTCACCCTCTGGCACGACGACTTGGATCAATAGCTGCGATTGTGTTGATATTGCTGGAAACAGCGTTGAACTCAACCTTCTGTTTATGGTGCTTCCAACAGGAAGTTTTAATTATAACTCACATGACTAATGACTTGGGGGTTGACTGTCGATGAACTGCGAAATTCTGGCCTGAGGAAATGGATGCTTCCCTTCCTCTGCTTTGTAGGCCTGCACGAACTTCAATGACAGCGGGGCTTGTGTGACGCAGTGTCCTCAACCTTTCGTCTACAACCCCACCACCTTCCAGCTGGAGCACAACCCCAACACTAAGTACACTTATGGAGCATTCTGTGTCAAGAAGTGCCCACGTGAGTGAGCTTCGAAATATTTGGTCTTCATTGTGACCGTGGATTGTTTTATTGGTTTATATATGTGTCAAAGGCCTCTGCGGTGGTCTGCAAAGCATCCTCAGCCCCCAGGTTTGAAGGTATAAATTTATGTCTGAGTATTTACAGATATTCCTTTGACCTTAACAAGTAAAACCCTGCTTTGAGTTCAGTTTCCAGAAAATATTGTGCTGATGACAATAAAGTAACCTTGAGCCTTGCATTCTGATCTATGCAGCCCATGCCCATGTATGCCCATGGACAAAAGTATTTGGACAACTAAACATTACACCAACAGGGCTATATTGACATTGACTTTAACCCATTTAATCCCAATGGCAACAACTGTTGCCGTTTTTTTGCAAGTTAAAAAAATTAAAAAGTGGTCTCCCCTAAATTGTATTAATGTCATGTGACTTGTGTGAATGCAGACATGACCACGCCCCTTAATATCCAGCCTGCAAATCTGGAAAGAGACGTCTGCCTCAAACTTGTACAAGAGGAAGTTCGTAAAATACCTTAATATTACTATACTAAAACATTTTGAACACATATTTTCTAAAGGGTCTACTACTAATATTTAATGAGAATTATATTCCTGCATGCATCTTTTCACTGTAAGAAGAGTAAATGTAAGCACGGCAACAATTGTTGCCACTAGCATAATACATAGTCATAGTGCTAGTTATACTACTTCTCAAAAGTTTTGGCTGTTTATTCTATTTATCATTTGTTTATTTTTTTTAACCTTTTTTTTCTACACAACTTGAAACTATCAGAGGTCAGGCCAGGGGGTGTTACATGAGATCTTAGTGGGAAGAGCGGCCTCCCGTCGGGGGGTGACCAGCTGGGTCGCTGCGATGGGATCCGCCCTGCTGGGGGGTGGGCCTTGGGTTCTTGGATCTCTTGAGTGCATGGATGGCCCTCCACCGGGGGGACCCTGCGCTGTGTGAGTGGTCGCAGAGGGTCTAGGGGTTCCCTACACATTCCCTACACATGTACCACATAGTGGGAGTCAATAGGTCAAATAGGTAAAAATAGATGAATTTTAGACTATGTAGTTTCCCATCGGCAGCAATTGTTGCCGAGTATAAAACCTACATTTTCACTATCATAACCACCAAGAAATTGAAAAATTCAAACATATTGTGTGTAAAATGCTTGCACTTATTTTGCAGGGAAAAACTTGGGATTAAACGGGTTAATATGGATTTTGCAGCTACAACAGCTTTTCACAAGATTTTGGAGTTTGTGTGGGGAATTTGTGTCCATTCATTTTTTTGAGCATTTATAAAGTCACTGATGTTGGACGAGAAGGCCCGACCCACAATCTACATTCCAGTTTATCCGAAAGATGTTGGATGGGGTTGCTTAATGCAGTCATGCTGGAATAGAAAAGGATCTTCCTCAAAGTGTGTCCACAAAGTTGGAATTAATATTGGCCTTCACTGGAAGTTTGGCGGGGGGGGGGGTTGAATTCAATAATTTAGAGGTGTGTCCTTTTGTCCTTATTGTGGATATGAACGGATCTTCCCTTTTGACAGTACCTTATAACTCATAACATAAGACCATCCACTGACTGAGTCAATCTAACCATACATTTCAGTCAGAGCAAAGGCCTTATACATAAAACCAATCTTAAAGCCACAGTAGAAGAAAATCTTTATTCTTGGAGTAGTCACTTAACAATAATTATGGTGAAAGTGGACTTTTAGGAGAAAAGGAAAAAAAAGATCCACTGACTTTCTCCTACAGATAACTTTGTGGTGGACCAGAGCTCCTGTGTGCGAGCCTGCCCAAGCAACAAGATGGAGGTGGAGGAGAACCATATCAAAATGTGCATCCCGTGCACTGATGTCTGCCCAAAAGGTCCAAGTCTTTTCCTCATTTCACATTAGAGAGCATGCACACAAACAGTAAAGGCACATACTTGCACCTGCCTTTAAAAACACAGAATCAAATAAGTATGAAGTAGTTTAGTGCTAATGTTTACTAGGTTCATATACAGGGATCGACATAAGCGGTACATTAGCAAGAATTGGGACTATGTGGTACGACAAACGTCCACCAGTTTTCAATTTTCACATGCATCCCTAATCTGAGAAACTTCATACTGGATCTCTAAGTACCATCACTCAGGAAAGGAAAAGTAATAATAATGACGTTTTAAAATATGGCTCCTGCCGGTCCGCGGGGCCTAGCTTCTGCACCAATCAAAATTCAGTCAGAGCAGGTCTGATCTCAGCGCTTCTGTCACTGCATGTCTGCCAGCACCCTCAACTTCACAGCCTGCTGGGTGGGGTGTTGTAAGGGTTCCAGGACCCATGCTAAGGTAAAACTAGTACTCATTAGAGTACTAGAGCAAAAAAAAATGTCAACCGCTGTTTCATATATATATATATATATGTATATAAAGGAATTTTGCAGTTTCATGAGAAGAGATTATTTCAGAGGCTTAAAAATTACTTCAAATATTTTTACATTAAAAGTTTGGAAATTCTTGTCCTACAAAGATACCATTTTGGAGATAGCAGCTATGTCATTTTATGCTAAAATGATTATTTCATGGAGTTCTGCATGTGTTCTATTAAATAGCAGTGTGTTGAATGTTTGCCCAGTAGGTACATAGGTGTCTATGAATGTTAGCTCGACTTCTGCTGTTTTTATTCTTCTGACCCAAAACGGCTGCTGATGTGTTCTCAGGTTGAGGATAAACCTGTTTTGGTCTGGTTTGCAGTGTGTGATGGCATAGGGACAGGCAGTCTACAGATGGCCCAGACAGTGGACTCCAGCAACATCGACAAGTTCATCAACTGCACCAAGATCAATGGCAATCTAATCTTCCTCATCACTGGGATTAAAGGGTGAGAATTTTTTTGGCTCCTCCTCACTGCACCTTCTGAGCGTTCTGTGGGTTTCCACTGTACTCACGGAGTTATAAACCATGGAAGATGCAGATGATTTCCCCATAGAATGGTGGAATAATCAGTTCTAAAAGCAGTCCTAACATTGCAGGTAACAATTTATCGTTTGGGTTTTTTTGTTGTGAATTATAGTCCACAACTATGTAATCCATACCACTGTGAATGTAAAGGAAAATGACCCTTACAAAGGAAATAAAAGATATCCAAACATGCCTTGCTAAACATTTTTAATACATATTTTAGTATTTTATTGTATGTACGTCTTACATATGTGTTTATGAATTTATTTTATGTAAGGTGACCTTGAGTGCCCTGAAAGGCGCCTATAAATGAAATGTATTATTATATAATGTTACTGTCAAAATGATATTAAGATATAGAAAGAAAAGATCTGGAGGATCTTCAAAATCTGTGAAAGAGTCGCTGGTAGACCAGTCAGATGCGCAAAGCAAAACCCCAACATCATTGACAAAAATCCACTGGCTATGGTTGTAGATATGCTTTGGTCCACATCAAAATCAACCTTGAACTTTCAGAACTGAAATATTAAGGTTTTAATATTCCCTCAGACTTCAGTATTATTAAAAATGTATTTAGACTGTAAAGTTGCTTTGTATATAAGATGATTTCTGAGCTAGCTTGCTTTATAACACAGCTAGTTCAAAAACTCTTAACATCTGTTAAGATTAAGGCAATATGTTCATTCTCAGGTCAGGACATAGAGAGAGCTCTTGTCTGATGATTGTTTCTGGATATAAGAACATCCTTATATTGAACTTCCAGAACTGAAATATTAAGGTTTTAATATTCCCTCAGTATTATTAAAAATGTATTTAGATTGTAAATTTGCTTTGTATATAAGATGATTTCTGAGCTAGCTTGCTTTATAACACAGCTAGTTCAATGTAAGAATGTTCTTATATCCAGAAACCATCATCAGACAAGAGCTCTCTCTAAGTACTGACCTGAGAATGAACATATTGCCTTAATCTTAACAGATGTTAAGAGTTTTTACATAATGCATTTAATTAAACCTATTTTTACTTAGAAAATTAGCAAAATGTGTAATTTGACTCCAAGTACACAAATGTAATTCCAGATTTACATGTCTAGCCTGAGTTTCAATGAGAGAATATAAAATTTGCAGTTCAGAAAGTTAATCTTTGAACTTCCATGAGTGTGTTATTCACTATGCTTAATTTCAGTAAGTCTGAGAAGGCACGTGAAAGCATCAATTATCTGTTTGTAATGCTAATAATTGGGCAGTTGGATGGCCTAGTGGTTAAGGCATCCGCCCTGCAACCAGAAAGTCCGGGTTTGATCCCCAAGGCACCGCTGCGGTACCCTGAGCAAGGTACCATCCCCACGCACTGCTCCCCGGGCGCCGTGTTCCTGGCTGCCCCCTGCTTCACTTTGGTGAATGGCTTAAATGCAGAGGTTGGATTTCGTGCTGTTCACACTGTGTGCTGTGGTGTGTTCACGTATGACAAATGGTCACTTTCACTAATGCTAATACAGGCATTTTCTCAATATGAACAAATGCAATAGCAGATGTACATATGATGCCTCTTATACAGCCAAAGCACCAACACTTTTGTTTTCTATCAAACTGGAGAAAACTAAAAACACATTCACAGCATTTTTTTTTTTTTTTTTTTGTGACAGAGACATGTACCATGGAATCGCAGCCTTAGACCCTGAGCGGCTCAACGTGTTCCGCACCGTCAAAGAGATCACAGGTGGGCTGCAGTCATCAGTCACATGCTTCCTTGTTTTGTGCTGAAAAATGCAGAAAACCCTAACATTAAATATAACCAGTGTGTTAAAGTATCTGACACTTGTTAAGCCTTCATAAGTGTTTCTCAGTTGCTAAAAGACTTGCTGATATTATTTATTCATTCATTCATTTTCTGTAAACACTTAATCCTTACTAGGATCGTGGGTATCCCGGGGATTGTGGGTTTCCCGAGGTCTACGGGCGCAAGACAGCCACTCACCCTGGGCAGCCCACTGCAGGGCGCACTTGCTAAAGAGATAAAATTACATTAAAATGGTCTAAAGCCTCAGCTTGCAATAACTTGAAATAAGCCTTTATGAATGTGTATGTATGTCATTTGGCATGAAAGGCTCATATAGATGTTATGTGACATCATGAACTCTGCTTTCAGTGAAGCTACAGCCTTTTTAAGCATAGCGACCACTCATGCACTCATACTCGTTCTGTGATTATGGATGGGTGATCTATAGCTTTTTCATTTCTTTGTTTTTGCCACTTTAGTCCTCCATTATTTAGAATATTCGTCATTGCGTATTTGCGCTTTCGGTGAAGGGTAGAATTAATTTGTGCGACAGCAAATGCGGCAAGACGACGAAGCGTTTCGCATATTAAAGCTCTTTGTCACTTGGGAGTCACACTACTGGCTGTGCCAAGTAGCTAATGAAGTGAAACAGTCCCTCTGTAATGAAAAGGCTGGCGGGGAGAAAGAGCAATGACACCGTTCCTCCATCTTTAGGCCATTATTCTAAATATGCGGTCCACAAAATGATAGCTGATGACATTAGAATTAGTTTTAACTAGCATTGTGTCGTTGTTTTTTCCACAGTCAGTAATTCTTTAGAAAAGATTATTTTGTGCAGTTTAAAGATCATGAAAAGTAAAAGGAGCCTAATATGTAATAAAATACATTCATTAACATCTGAACGTTTTGTGTCAATAGGAATGAAAAGCGAGATTCTGTAAGTCTGGGTACTCTTTCCCAATGAGAGCAGGCAGACAGGCAGCTTTCCATGATGCTTTTCCTTTTATTTACAGAAACAAACGTAAACACCAGCACTAGTATAACAGTGGACCAACAACCTTGGTCCACCTACTCTGACCTTTTATCCTTAAACCCCAGAGTCATCTCACCAATCACCCAAGACATGTGCAATCCACCAGATGTTGTCATTAAGCCAAGTTTAGCTAACACTTGACATCAATTGTCACCAAAATATTTTCTCCTAAGTCACTCAAACCACATCCAGCTCCTCATTAATGCGAATTAGACTTGTGGATGTGGTTTAGGATACAAAATTAGACTCCGAGCGAGTCTTGGCTAATTGACTATGTCTGGTATAAGTGGAAATTCTCTGAAGAAGAACTAATCTCTTTTCTCTTTTACTGTCTCAGGTTTCCTAAACATCCAGTCATGGCCAGAGAACATGACAAACTTCGGGGTATTTTCCAGCCTTGCCACTATCGGTGGGAGATCTCTCTATAGGCAAGTGTACATTGATAATGGAAATATTAGCATATTTTTTCAGAATGTTCCATCACTTTAGAATGAGGGGATGAAGTGACAATCTTATAAAAGGTTTACAAATGGTTACTGGGGCAGTTGGTGGCCTAGCAGTTAGGGCATTCGCCCTGTGACCAGAAAGTCCGGGTTTGATTCCCAAGATCGCTAGGCACCACTGAGGTACCCTGAGCAAGGTACCGTCCCACACACTGATCCCCGGGCGCCGTGTTCCTGCTTCCCCCTGCTTCACTTGGTGAATGGGTTAAATGCAGAGGAAGTGTTTCGTGTTGTTCACACTGTGTGCAGTGGTGTGTGTTCACTCACTTCACTTAAAAATGATTAATGTTTATTAATTAGGCTTTAAAATATTTAGGAAGCATTTACAAAAAAGTAGAAAAGGTAACAGGTATTTGTTTCTTGACAAATAATGCGCCCATCATTCATCACACACTCACAGAAATAACAGTTCACCTTTGCTTATTTTATTTATGTGTCATTTTATTTATGCTCATTTTATTTAACTGCTTATTAAGGATTTGTGAGGTGTTTATGTCCTTTTTAATAACCATTAACAAACTGAATAGAAACCTTTCATAAACCCTATATAAGGGTAGTGTTAATGTAAAATGGTACCTAGTGTTGCAGGTTTCACTAAATTTCCACTTTGTCGATTAATTGAGTTTGAATTCTCCTCTTGTCGCTCCACGTGAATTCAGAGCTGCTTCGCTACTTCCAGAGGCACACTGGCTCTTTTCCAGAGCAACTTGGAAAGCAAAGATCCCTCTGCTGATCATACTAATGAAGCGGTTTGTCCTGTTCAGCCTCCCTCTCGACTCCCCCCTTCAATCGGCCCCTTTGATGCGCTGAAAGGCCTCCTTTGATTAATATGCTGTTTTTATAGCGGGTTTACATTCCCTGATCTCATCAGATCAAAGAGCATCTCTCCCTTTTTTTAAAATCCTTTATTTTTTATTTATTTGCATTTACATTTGCCAACCCAAGCACACCTCTAGGATGTGATAAAAATTTCATGTTTTCTTTGAGTTTGCAGTGCACCTTTAGCAATAGGTGCCATTAAAAAGTTAGCACATCCTACTTATAAACATTGTTCTTTTCTAAATCAAAGTATTTCCTTCTGCTGCATTTAATTATCTTTTAAAATGTTTTGTGCAGCACAACTCTACAAAGCACACATTGCTATCGTACACTGTATGCATTTGGAATGTTTTCTATGCATTACTGGGTATTTTATGGACAGTTGTAATCTTAAAAATAAGTTTTATTACTTTTCTTCATATTTTTTAAGAAAAAATATTTATTAAGAAAATAAGTATTAAGGATCTTTCCAGGTGTCATCATTACAGTGTTAAAAGTACAGTGTTGATGTTAAAAGTGAATGTAATACAGTAATTTGGGATCAAGTGGCTGAGAATCTTTGCTGAGCTACGATGCTCCTTGATATCACACTCCAGATCCATGTTAATCATCATTTCTTCCTCCAGCGGGATCTCTCTGCTGATCCTGAAGCAGCGCTGGATCACCTCCCTTCAGTTCCAGTCCCTGCAG
>JBBIGB010319292.1:0-10266 GCA_037577075.1 Alestopetersius hilgendorfi | reverse complement strand
ACTTGGGGTTAAGGGTCTTGCTCAGGGACCCAGTGGTGGTGTGCTGAAGGTAGGATTCGAACCTGTGACCTCTTGGTTGGTCTGGAGGTAAGTATCCTACCCACTGAGCTACCTCCACCCAATAGTTGCTTCTTAAAATCATTTTTCTAGAGAATTATACGTTCCCATAATGTAAAGACTCTTGCAAGAAGCCTTAAATCGGTGCCTCCACACTAAGCGAATGTTCTTCACACTCACACATCTCTTTTACAAAGATTGCATCACTCAACAAAAAACTTTTCTTAAAGTGTGTACCAAAACTCGCACGGCACGTCAGTTAAGGGAAGCATTCATGAAGCTACACGGCATCTACGTAAGTGTTCCATGACAACCGGTGTAACCTTAAATAAGCATTTAAAAAAGGCTTGTTTTAACAAGCATCTGAGGGCATGTCCGTTTTGATGTCATTTCAGTGTTATGACAACTGAAGGTTATTAGAATAAGCCTTTGTAAACCCCTATAGGTTCACCTCAGGTGTCATGAAATCTACCTATAAACAAAGTGTCATTTCTACTACGACTACTACTATAATCGCTTCACAGACGCTTTTATCCAAAGCGACTAACTTCCCTCGAAACAGGAGGGAAGATGAATTAAGTGCCTTAAACAACGCTGTACCTGTGGGAAGAGCAAGCCATTTTTTCTCCATCGATGCACATAGAAATGGACAATCTCAGCACACTTCATTGCATCCTTTTCTACGGTTTGAGCAGATTAGTCTTTATTAATTTAATAGATCTGCAGCGAACACTCCTTGCGATATTAAATGAAAACATCAAATTCACGGCATGTCATACGCATTAAGCGTCTGCCTGCTTATCGAATCGTGAGTACCTTGTGGGCAAATCGTTTTTGATGGCCCTGTATTGACAGATCATTGGCGGCTGAAGTGTTTGAACCTGAGTCATAATGGAAAGTCGGCGTAATTAAATGTCTCAGAACAGTTACGGCACGTAACGTGACACCAGAAAATTAATCGGGGCGAAAAAAAGGCATAAATCATCTCAAATAATTTCATACGAGATGAAATTCAGATGTTTTTTTTGCATCATGCTTTGCGCGTCTGGCTTTGCTCTTGTTGTCACCTTCCATGGTCGTGAATGATTTGAAGATATTATTCCAAATTAGTGCTTATGCTGTTTTGAATGCAGAGTAGGCATTTCCGTTGTTTTCTTCCAGGGTGTGTTGTGCAGATGAATATGATATTTCTGATTCTGAGTGTGTGACCTTTCTCCTCACTCTGCCTTTCACAGCCTTTTCTGCTGGCATTAACCCTTCCACTGCCGCTCCTGTGTGCAGCATCTTTCCCTTCTAAATGCACTTTTAACTTTATCGCTGCATGTTTCCACGGTTGTAAGTAACATCTGAAATAGAAAGAACCCAACAGCTATTTTTAGCAGATTAAAAATGCTGCAGATTTTGCTCTGTGTGTTCTAAACCTGTGGCCGTCAATAGTTCTGTTTTCGAAAATGAAAATCTACCATTTTGCCATAATCTGCTGCCCTTAGCCTGCCCATCTTCTCATAAATGTTAAATGCAGACTAGAACAAAACTGCAGAAAAGAACATCATCAAGAGGAGGGTTGGTGACCAGTGAAATTCAGAATTTCTGTTTTGTTAAAAACTGTTTTGAGCAAATGAATGATAATTATCTAAAGTGACAACTTATGTGATTAAGGTCTCATTTTTCAGTTGAAGGATAACCTTCAGGGCCAAATGCTTTTTGGAAACTACAGAAATAATATATATATATTTTTTTATTTATTTAATTGAATCATATGTATTTAAACTACACATGCTGTAGTAATATTCTTATTTCATTGAAATTTTGGTTGAAAACAGGTTAAAATTTTTAAACGCTTAAAGGAAACGTTTTCAGTCTGAACTGTATTGCCTGAAGTGTCTTGGGAAATACAGATTGACGCCTTCCATTGGTTTGGCTTTCAGGTGGTGCCAGCCACCAACATACAAAGGATGAGACAGTGGAATAAATCAGTCAAGCTTTGATTTACAATGAGTAGGACCAGTTTTCTTACTCCAGAAGTATATAATCAGTGAATGAATTCAACTCACAACCAAACTAGCGGGTTTCTGTCAGACGGTAAACAACAGCAACTTTATACCACTCTAGACATTCTACATACAGGCTGCAGTATTTATTAAGAGATGGCATTGCTTCAAATAAACCATGAAATGTCTTTTACAAGCTCCAGATGTCCTATTTTTATAGGCAAAAAGGGGTTCATGTTCATTGGTGGTTTGCTAACATACTGCTGAAAGCCTATAGCAAAGCTAGCAGAAATTAGCATCCTCAAGAATTTCCTTTGAGTTTTTTAACAATATTTTGAACTTTATTGCCCAAACTGAAGGCTGAGCTCTCATTCTTATGGCTCACCATTTGTTATTGATTGAAAGATGTTTTGTAAATCGTTAAAATATATATTTCATACAAATGTACAGTTATCTATGGTATATAATAGCCATAGCCACGTACCAGATGGAAAATTGTGTGAAAATCTGTGAAAAGTGTGAAATCTTGCTACATTAACTTACATTTACACAAAAGTCATTAATCTCGATATCTGAATCATTTACAAAACATCTTTTAAACTGATGGCGTCAATTAACCCATATGGCTCATAAGTGCTGAAACATCAGAGCAAAGCCTTCAGTTCAGGCTAAACCTTTTTATAAATCACAACAATATGTTTGTGTGGAGTTCCTACACCCCAAAATGGTTCTGTATGGGTTCTTTAGTAAAAGCAAGTTTAAATGCAGAAATGTTTGTTGAACCAAATGTGGCTTGAACTTTGTGTAAGGAGTCAAAAAACCCTTAAGTTAACTCTGATGAACCAATTTTTTGAAGGTCACTGTGAAAAATTTAACTCTTTTCTGCTGTCGTAGCGGTGGGCCGTCACACACCCTCCACTCTCTGTCCCGAAAGCAACAAAAGAGACTGAAAGGAACAGCGATATATTTTCAGCCCCATAAGCCATGAAGGTTAAGCCATTCTTCTCCACATTCTTTTCTTTTCAGACTTATCAAGAAATAGACAATGGACATGAAGTGACCCTGAGCAGTGGACTAAATCTATTGTTATCTATTGTGATAAATGTTATGTTTTGCTTGGTTGGACTCGACCTCTGCATGGCACAAACAGCTATATATAGGTCCTGAAAGAGCTGTCAGTCCTAATAGTGCATCCTTCATATCTCTGCTGAGGGGTAGTGTAAGAAGATGCCCAGGTGGGAGGAGGTGCATGGACCGCTCTGACGCGTGAGAGACTGATGTGACGAAAGTGCCGGCGGTATAAAAAGGGAGGGAGCCGGACACTGACCGGTGTGAAACGGGCACAGGTGCGCTGACCACTTGGAAATGGCCATGTCTGACTCTTCACTTGCGGTGTGTGTCCTCTGTCTCCTGGCACTGTCCGCCCTGTCCTCAGCCTGCTACATCCAGAACTGCCCGCGGGGGGGGAAGCGCTCCTCTCCGGACACCGCTGCACTCAGACAGGTGAGTGACTGAACAGCTCCAGTGTTGTAGAATCAGGGATCTTCTGTGTTCTCCCTTCTGGACCTACTTTACTTTCAATGTTGACCGAGCCCTATTTGGATATAGGCTGCATAAAGAAGATTATTTTTGCACATTCTTTACTAATATTTTTGTATATTTAGAACCATTTTTGTTATGATTTGTATTTGTATAATTATAATGAATATTTTATGTCTATGTTTGCATGTCATGTTTATTATGTATACATACTCATGATGAGCTGTGCATATTAATTAACCTGCAAAAATATCTGTTAATTTGCGTGCTACTATATTAAGTTTTCTGCGTTGGTTACTCTTAGTGTTTTAACAATCAGCATTCCTACATCATTTACACGTGTTTAAGACATAAAAATGCTTTTGGGGGCTTAGAGTTTTAAAATATTAACTATTTTCAGTTAAGAACCAAAATCTTTAGTTAATGGAGACACATTTCCCTCTCTATTGTACGTTATGGATCAGGGCAGCATTTTAGAGATTTGAACTGGTTAGTATTTTTGCATTGCATTCTTTCATTCTAACGTTTTATTCAACATTTAACAGACAGACAATTTTTACAGTATAGTCAAATGATTATAAAAATGGCTTTGTGAAATGCAGGCAATAATTTTACTGAAGATCTTAAAGCAACTGGCACTTGGGAGAAATATATATTTATGTATAAATGTGTGTGTTTCTTCCATTGCCAGTGTATGGCGTGTGGTCCCGGAGACAGGGGTCGCTGCTTCGGCCCCAGTATTTGCTGCGCTGCAGGACTGGGCTGCTATGTGGGCTCTCCAGAGGCGGCGGGCTGTGTGGAGGAGAACTACCTGCCCAGCCCCTGTGAGAACGGCGGGAGACCCTGTGGATCTGAGGGAGGACGCTGTGCTGCCCTGGGTCTCTGCTGTAACTCTGGTCAGTGACAAACTGCTGAATATATATGTATATATATATATGCGTGTGTGTGTGTGTGTGTGTGTGTGAGAGATATTTTTATATTTATATATTTATATATTTCTTTCATGCAAAGTATTTCGGACCATTTCTATCAGACCACATGTACCAAAGCTAAGATTTCTGAATTTTGCATTCTGATTTTGAAAAAAAGAGGCACATCTACCACCTGTTCTTATTTTTGCAGCTGTGATGATATATAGCCGAGGCTGATTTCAGCATAGCCTTCAGTGGAAATCCGTATTTTCCTATGGTTTGCTTAATTCTTGATCTGTTCTGATTTGATGTATGTTTTTGGCCTCTTCTGCAGAAAGCTGTGTTCTGGATCCAGACTGTTCAGACGACAGCAGGTATCAGGACCCTGCGGACGAACACACCGGACTGAGCAGCACCTCATCGGGGAACATACTATTACGTCTCCTCAACCTGGCAACTAAAGGACAGAGACAGTTTTAAAAGTCCAGTTCTTATTTATTTACTTTCCTTATAGCCCCCCCCCCCCCCTCCCAGCCAAAACCCCTCCCCCTGCACCCTTTAACAGGGAAACTTCAGAATAACACACACCCTCTTTCTAAATATTCAGATGTGTTTTACTTTATCACTTCACCACAGTTATGATGCCTCACAACATGATGACATGCACCGTCCTTCATAGGATCCAGTGTGTAAATATGCAGTAAATAAAACCTTTCTTGCACTATAAAATGAAACCATGACAGTGAAACCTGCTTGCTCTGGGGCTCTCTTTTCTCCTGCTGCCTTTCTTTTCTTTGGTTATTTGTCCTACGGTGCTTTCTCACCAAAGCTTGCTCAATCCTCATTGTGCCGAGAACAACAACCGCTGTTGCTATTGAGCGGCTGTCACGCCAGGCTTCCTCACACACAATTATACGTGTCGTTAAGTTAATACCGATTCCTGTTTATAATTACACGTCACCGATTCTCTAACAGAACTTTTTATTTTCCATCTCGTCCCTGACTGTTCCTGTGGTACAGGTTTGACCCCTTTCTTCACGGCCAGTAATCACTGCGACAGGTTCTGTTTACACTCCAGTCAGTGATGAAGATGTCCTGTGTGCTTTGGAACAAACGCAGAAAATGGGAAGGATAGAAAACCTTCTTCTCGTTCAGTCATCCATGTCAACGTTTCAGTCTTACGAAACGCCTTGAAAAATTGAACACTGAAAAGACAACATGGATTATCCTGCTTAGCGGAAACGGCGAGGACGTGAAGCAGAACAGGGAATGATGTTTACACTGCTATTAGAGCTTAAGGCTTGAGGCTAACATTATTCCTTTATAGAACACTGTCTGATTCTTTTGTGTTGAAATTATTTGACTTATAGTAAAACAGTAAAGCAGTGGCTGTCATGGACCCCTAGACCCCATATTTTAGTTTTTTTGCTTGATCCCAATTTCCAGCGCATAAGGATACAGCAAAAAAACCTGAGGATTGGTTTGAGAACCACTTAAGTAAAATTCATTGGTTGGTAGAACCACTTCTGAGAGAAGCCACAGATGGAAAGTTGTCTGGAGGGCCCCAGTGGCGACATGCTTTCTTAATGATTAATAGAAATTGTTAAGGCGTGGGAACAGGACCCAGAAGCTCGGACATGTCTTGGTAAGGTGTGAGAATGAGATCAGTAAGTCATAGCCATTTGTCAGCTGTGGGAACAAGCTTGTTACGTTGTGATTTTAGGCCATGAGTAAGTAATTTGTAGGAACGAGATGAGTAAGCCATTTCCACAACCTTCCACTACGTCATGGCCATGCACTAGAATCCCAGACACCAATGGAACCCCATGAATATCCAGTTGCCCTGTTTGCGTTTAAAACACAGCTTATGAATTAACACACATTAGCATTGTGACACGATACCAAGCTTAGTTCTATTTAATATTCATTCATTTTATTTTTCTGTGACCGCTTAATCATTGCAAGGGTGGTGGGTACCCAGAGCCTGTCCTGTGGTCTATGGGCGGAGGAAACCCATGGAGGAAAACATGCGAACCTCACACACACACACACACACACACACACATACACACACATGCGAGCAGGACCCCAAACCCCAAACCTGCGGCTCAGTGGGGCCTCTATTTAACAGCCTATCAATTGTTTTATTTTTATTTAAATGAGTAACTAAACAAACAAAGTAGGTGATTTTGATTTAAAAAATGAAAAATTAAGTTAGCAATTAAGTTAGACTATGCATGAAAAGGCCATGGAGTGTTTTATATTCGAAGTTCATCATGTTTTAATGGGTCTAGGCTGTGGCATTATACTAAGCATTTATGGAAACAGCTGACTTATTAGCAACCTTATAGTTTCAGTGCTAAACTGAGGCAAACTTTGGAACTTAATCTGGGATAAAAGAAAAATTGTGTACATTTATTTTCTTGCTAAACCATTTCTTTAATACAGTGTCAGATAATGACATAGAGCACACAGTCAAAAAAGTTTAAACTGAATGACAATCTTACAGTCACACACCGATTCCCACAAATAGCATACGACACTGAAACAGAAACTCAAAAGTCTATTATTGTAATGATTCGACAGAAAGGAATGCAGAGAGGAATAATAGATTTATTTCTTATAAAGTCCACCAGGCAAAAAAGGGAAAACCGAGTCCATATCCGAAGTAAAAAAACCCCACAAAAATCCAACAAGATACACTGAGTCCGGCGCGAGAAAAGAGGAGTCACAGGGGCAGAAACAGGGTCGAGAATCAGAACAGGAATCAATAACGAAAGGCTTGGTAACTAGACTAGTATACTTCGCACTGAAGCCTAGTTAGCACCGTCTCTATATATATGTCCCGCCCTAGTACTCAGGTGATAATGATCTAGTGAAAGTGATCATACGTGAACACACCACAGCACAATACTTCTTCTGTATTTAACCCATTCACCAAGTGAAGCAGGGGGCAGCCAGGAACACAGCGCCCGGGGAGCGTACCTTACTCAGGGTACCTCTAGCGGTCTTGGGAATCGAACCCGGACTTTCTGATCACAGGGCGAATGCCCTAACCACTAGGCTACCAACTGCCCCAAGGTCTAACTGGTCTGATCTAGATCTAATTGGACTGGTGGAAACCCTGGAGTGCTGTTCTGGATTGGATTGTTCAGTTGTGTCTGCTTGCCACTCCCCCTCACCTCCTATACCAGGCTTTACAAGTATTGAAGTTGCTATTCCTGGGCGCCACCACATTAAAATGACAGCGATTTAAACGCAGCTCTCTGGCCGAACCTGTGCCGGCACAAGGCTCAGCGAAATATTCTGTTTTATTGTGTTTATATGTTAATAAAAGTAATTTCACAAACATTGCAGTATTTGTGCAGTATTTTAAAAGCATGTTCAAAGAGAAATAACAGAGAAATAAACAGAGATTGTGTTTGTTTTCAGTGCCTCCAGCAGATCGTAGGATTTTCTCATGATGGCTGCACTGCAGCCCCTCTGGTTCCACTGTATTCATTCAAAGTTTTTCTTGCATTCCAACACACGCAAACACGTCCCTGAGCTGAACTTCACACACTGATTTCTTCTGCCTCAAACAAACCACTAACACCCCAACTGCCACTGTAATCACCCTCGATTTATTATATACTGCACATTCTCTGTCCTGCACCTGCTAGTGTTTCAGTTATTCTTTTATTAGCTCTCTACTTACACTTTGCATTTTTGCAAACCTAGCAGCTCCAATGCTAGAATCCAGTATACCATAATTGTTCTGTTGTTTTGTTGCTTGCTCACTGTATATTTTGTCGGGTCTGCACAAGACTTGTCTTGACTTGACTTGACTTTCCCTCTCTATTGACCTCTGAAGCTGTGAAGTTGTGATGTCTTGTAAGTGGTGACACATTTCTGGAATCTGGTCTGCGGTGCTTCTGTTTAATGGAAAAATAAACACTGTTCTCAAAAATAATTTCAATCCCATCCTGTGGTTCCAGTTTTGGGACACTTTTGTCTGGCACAGAGAGCAGCTTAAGAGGCTTATAAAGTCACTCAAGCTGTTTGAATCTGTGCCATGATCAGTAGGCCTCTTAACTGTCCCAAAAGGCAAATGGCACAGAGAGGACCTAATGGCATGAGTAAATAAAAAAAATATATATAAGTAAATACTGTATAATCTATAAATAATTTAATATAAAAATTCTGTTTTGGAATTTTAAAAAATGTTTTTGGAAAATCAATCGTGCATTTAAATACAACTTTCACTCCAAAGTAAAACGGGATGCTGGGCAACTTTCCCTTTTGTGAAATCAACATTTCAGTCAACACTTACACGCCTATCCGATACCTGGCTGCAGGGGATGGTGTGCTGACAGTGAATTTGTTAAAAGTGGGAGCCGATTGATGAAAACTGGGCGTGACCAGGTATGTGTATCTTATAACCCTGAACTTTCCTCCACCTGCACGCACTTCCACTCGTCTTCCCACCATGGAGCTCCGAGTCACTGCAGTGTTGCTTCTTCTCACAGGCGTCATCGTTTTCACCTCCATCGAGGGTAAGGAGTCTTTCTGTGAGGACAAAAACACACAGCTCTTACTTGTGCCAGCTTTTAATATTACTTCTTGGTGACTGTTCTAATGAAATACTGAAAGTATTTAATCGTTTGTTAGGCTGTTGCTTTCGCAAACTATGCATTTTTACTTGAAACCTCGCAAATTTGCATTCACTTGGACATTGGATAGAAAATACAAAACTATTTTTTCCCTCAGTATGTTTTATAAACAGTAGTTGTGCATTAAAATGTGTGTTCTCTGTATAAGAGGTGAAGAGGTGAACTTATTTTTGTCTTTCATGTCTTTTATGTCTTTATGTTCGATCTGTGAAGAGGGTGTTCATGTAAGAATTTCATTGTACACTGTACTCTGTACACATGACAATAAACTTCAACTTCAAACGAATGTAAAATTTGACCAAAGTTAAATATGAACATAAATATGAAAAGACTGCACCAATCAATGTTGACAAAATGTAAACTCTGACTACTGACAGAACACAGACACACATTAATACAATTACAGCTTAACTAACTCTATCATTAACATTATTTTTTAAAAGTTTTTTTTTAATCAAAACAAAACTACACTTTTTGCTGCATTTTTAAGCTAGTAATTGATCACTTCTTTGTCAAATTGAAATACGGTGCTTAAAAACCCCAGCGTATGAAGACATACTCCATATAGTTTGTGTCTTGCACTGTGACGTGTTAGTATAGGGCTATGATGTATATGATGTTTATATACTAGCTATTATATATATTCTTTACATCATCAAGTGTTTTATCTCAAAAGCCAGGTACAGCAGGCTGAGGGTTCTTCAGGTCAATGGTTAATTAGAGCAGCTCTGAAATTGGTTTCAGTATAAGTAAGTAAGTGTACATGCCCTCTAACTTACTGGTTTGTGCGGTTGGTGGTTAATCGACCTGTGTTTTGACACGCAGTGCCTGGAGGCATCACGCTGCACCTGAACATTATAAAGGAATTCAAGTCATCAATTGATCCAAGCTTCAATTACAGACCTTTCTTTACTTACACGCTAAAGTCAGTTTCAGGTTATGACAAAGCCAAGTTCTCCCCAGGCTAGAGTTTGCTCATTTGCACTACGGGCTGGTTTCCCAGATGGGGATTAAGGCCTAAACAGTGGGGTAGGGTTGTTTTTTTTTTTATTTTGAATACTATATTTATCCCGGAGGAAATTGCTCAATTCTCTGCATTTAACCCATTCACCAAGT
>JBBIGB010319275.1:0-10267 GCA_037577075.1 Alestopetersius hilgendorfi | reverse complement strand
ACAAGAAACACCTGGAGAACTAACTGGGGACAGGTGAGGGAAACACATGACACAAACACATGACACAAGAACTACAAGGGACTACAGGGAGCACGTGACAGGAACAGAACATAACAGGCTTCAAAATAAAGGCACACATGACATAAAACAGCACAGGGGAAAAAGCTAAACAGAAACACAGCGGCCACTAGCGGCCGTCAGCCGTAACAATGATTTGATCACAGCAGCTTTACTTACATTTTGTTACATTTTAATGTTGAATGTATCAGTACAAGTGCTCCCTACATTTATCATACATAATACGTAAATAATGCTCTTGCCTTTTCCTGTGAAGTTATCCATTTTCTTATTATTTGTCATATTTTTGATAGAGATGTGTCAGTAATATTACTTAACAGTTTGTGCTGTATACACCTTTCAGCTGCTCAGCAGGTTTAGAGGGCTGTCAGACTAAATTACCTCACATCTATCAGTAAAGGTAGCAGATTATTCTACCCTGTGGAAACTACAACATAATCATTTATAGGCATATACTGACTAATATATTACAAACATAAGTAGACAGGAAACAGTTCCAGTATGTAATTTGGTTACTATTTCAGAGAAAGTAAGCTGTTGGTAAGGTGAGTCAGCAGACTGTTCTTAATGTGCTACACCTTTTCATCAAAACATGTGTATCTGTATCAACACAGGATTTGAGAATAGTATTTGTTATCTATACATACATATGCAAAATATCCTGTCATTCTGTCTTTTATTAACTGATTTAGACAGATTGGGCTCAGTACTATATGAAACACATACACATATTTCTGGTATTTTTTTAAAATCAACTATATTAATTAGTTATATAGTTATATATTAAATAGTTATATCTATTGTAACATGTTCAGTTAAGATATTTATCTCCATTTTTTTCTATTTCATTTGATCTAAAAGTATTATTTAAAGCCACCACTAAATATCCATAGTAGGGCATTAAAGATTCCAGATTTTTCAAGTTGATTACTTAAAGTCGAAGTCGAGTTTACTAGTCGTTTAATGACATCAACATACTCACAGCTGAGGGACACAGGTGTCCAACATTGAGCAACTCTTAATAAAATACTCTGTAATACTCAGTTACAATTAAACAAAACAAAGACTGATACCTTGAATTTTCTGGTAAATTTAAGTGTACAACTGAGAATGGAAACAGCTTAAGCCACGGCAGGGCAACTCCTTGCAGTGCTAGAGTTAGCCATGTTAGCTAGTTAATGCCAGTACTGTTATTATACTGTACACGCAAACGGCACCGCCCCTTTTATGAAAGGGACTATAATAATTGATTAAACCAAGGAACGCGTGCCAGTGTAAGTCAATCAGAGGCAAAGATTGTATTGTGTACACAAGCGAGGGCAGAGAAAGAGGGGAAAAAAACAGGAATAGTCGACTTCTCAAGCCTCAGTAGTCGACTAGTCGACTTTTGTGTTAATGCCCTAATCCATATACATCAGAAATATAATTTAAAACATAAATTAAAGCAGGAAAGCAATCTAAGGCTTGTCTTGCTACATAAAATCCTCACCACAAGAAAGTTTTTTGCTCTTCAGCTGACATTCAAATCTAGCAATTTATCTAAACGGAACACATTTTAATAGTCTGTTCAGTTTAGAGATGTCCTACATTTAGGAGGCACTTAATACATTTTAATGAAAGAAAATCTTTTTTTAAATAAATTAAGATTTCAACATTTGAAATGATGTAACATATGACATATTTGAGTAGCCAGGCTCTCCTGAAAATAACAATGATTGGCTTATGTTACTGTAATCGCATGAAATGAAACACTGTGATAGTTTGTGCATTTTGTGTTGCCTTAACCAGAACATTGAACTTTACATCCTGAATTCCACCTCTAAATATACCCTTTCCACACCTAGAAACTGCTAACATGATGTAGGAACAGTTTAGTTACATTTTCCTACATAATTCTTGATTTTTCAAACTCTGAAAAACCCAATCATAGATTGCTGTGTCCCACAGCGTTGTTCAGATATTTGCTTGCAACACCCCATAGCTGGATTCATGGGCCATGGGAGTTCAAAGAGTTCAGGAGCTTCATGAGGTGATGGGTTAACCTTTAAGTGAGCGTGCTGTGCATGCACTTCATCCAATAACGATCAATACCTGCTCAGCCACCGAGTAAATATGTGAGTGGATGCAGCAAACTGCTTTGTGTACTTTTTAAGTGTTTGTGGCTGAGTGGAGCACAGTGATTCACTAAAAGGAGCCTTCAAAAGCTTCAGTGTAAAATGTCACACTTAATTTAGTATGTTGGCGGTTGCCTGAGAGTAGCATTAAGTGAACCCATAAAGTGGCAGTCACATATGTACCACTCTAATAGGAGATCAGTGTGCAGCTTCTCTGTCCTTTTATTGATTAAATCTCAATTAGCACTTTAAGACCAAATGTAACATGTTTAAGACTGGTTTTATTGTTTAAGACATCAATAAGTATCAAATTTTGCTTACGCTTACCAACAAAAAGCAATATGTGGCATTGTATGAACAGATTTAAAGACCCTCCTTGACTGCTGTGGTATTGCTGACTCCCAAAGAGACCCCCATAGATTCTTCACATGCCCATTCCAGAGAGGCTTTTGATAATAAGGGTTTTGAGATATGTGCTATAATACACATGCAGAATACAACTCACTTGGGTCACCTGAGATAAATGCCAGGAGTATATTGTGGTTTTGCACAGCTAAATAACAGTACACATTGCCAATAAGAACACTCCAATGACTTTGTACTAATAAGTAAACTAGTTGTTTGGTCACATTATTCATTACTTATTTTGTTCTGTACATTTTCTTTTCGCACTTTTCCAAACTTGAATTTTCTACATAATTTGAACACAGTATCTGCCCTTACAATTTAAAAACTTTAATGTTGAATAAACCAATACAAATGCTCCCAAGATGACATCTGGAATTAAAACGTTTTTACATTATCATACTAATATTACATTACCGTACACTACCTTAGAAACTAATGTTTTTGCCTTTAGAGTTTAAAGTTTAGAGAATGTGATGTCCCCGGACAGCGGCTGCTAGAAGCTGTCAGGAACTGTACAATGGGGGCTTTAATTATGACAATTATAATATTGACAGAGAACAACACTTGTGAAGTATGCTTTTTATCATATTTTTTTTTGACAGTGCTTATATTATTCTCATTTCAAACACTGAAAACGTGTGTCAAAAATAAAACATACTCAAAAGGTTAATCAGAGCTTAATCAGAGCATTTAAATAATTTAAGTTACAATAAAATATATACAGATATGCACAGTCAGCCAGCCTCTTATAAATGTAATATTGATTAAAAGGGAGGTGGACAAATAATTGTACAAAATGTTCTCTTTTCAGTGTACAAAGTACACTTTTCACTACAAATCTAAGAGTTGGCTGAAGTATGTTTCTGGCCCTTTATCACAAAAGAGCCAACATAAAATACGTCACACTATTATCTTCTGCAATCTGGACTTGATCTTAAATATTTAAAATATTTATGCTTCTATGAAAAATGATACAAATGAGATATGTGGAATAGTCAGTCCACATGGCTGGAAAATCTTCACATCACTCTGCCCCTGACTAAATAATATCGAGAAATGACATCAATAATAGATGGATATAATTAAGCATTGCTCGTTGGCTGTTCTAATGAGTCAAATGGAGCCTGCTTTAATGAACTACATATTGTGTCTGTTTTATTCAACCCAATTCAATCTGTGAGCTGCCTTATCACAATGGCATAACAAATAACTCAACAGATTAAATGACATTTATTTCTAATGGAGGCTTGTGTCTCTGCCAAGAGTCAGTCTTCTGAGAGATTGAGATAAGAAGACTTTTTTTTTGCAACATTTAACTCTGTCACACACCATTATCCTGTGTTAGCCTGAATCATGTGCCATTGTTCCATGCTTCTAATCTCTCCCTTTCTTACTTTGTGGGTTAATTGTTGTTGTTGTGTTTTGTTTTTAAGTGAATCACTTAAAACAGTCGTAAGCCATACATAAGCACTAAATCAATAAAATGAAAGAA
Source organism: Alestopetersius hilgendorfi (assembly GCA_037577075.1). Taxonomy (NCBI): domain Eukaryota; kingdom Metazoa; phylum Chordata; class Actinopteri; order Characiformes; family Alestidae; genus Alestopetersius; species Alestopetersius hilgendorfi. The sequence goes on along the minus strand of JBBIGB010319275.1, from coordinate 6,175 downwards.
AATAAAAAAGAAACATACACAGAGCTGAAATGAAAAGCTCAAAAGCATCACAGAGTGACCAAGGTTAAAAATACAGGTGGACCTCTTGTGATGCTGAGACCCACTTTCCCTGGCCAGTCAGCATCTGTCTGCTTGCTCATATCATCTACTTACATTAATTTAGTTCAGAAAGTGCACCACAGGGAGGATGTTAACGATGGTTAAGACATGCTGCATTTTTCATCAATCCAAGCCCACCCACAACGTCACATCACAACAGAGACTATGCGCGTGTGTGTGTGTGGTTGCACCATGTGCTTGTGTGTAGAGCCGCATGTGCTAGTTCACTTCATTTACAATTAAAATATGCACAGACACCATGATTAATATTTCATATCACACTAAATCTGCTTTATTGTTCCTGAGCTGCAAGTCAGCCATGTCAGAGATGGGTTCCTCACAGCAGCATGGTTAAGAATGCTGACGCTGTCATCAGTGTCAGGTTTATAAATTGCCATTTGAGAGACATGCTCTTACACATATTCGCAGAATCATAATGTCTTCATTTTGTAGGATGCTACGGCTGTAGCTGAATAACTTAAGGAAGTATTACATATCAAAAACACTTTCTAGACCATCATCATCATTATAATTTAAAAATCAGAAGGCAGAGCTGAAGGACAGTCTTCAAAATAGTACATGCCTCAAAACTTGGTTAATGCCAGATTAATTTACAATGTCTTACAGGGTGTTCACAAATGCCCTTTATTATTAAACGTCCTCAAACTCATTCAAGTGAAAAAACAATAAATGAATCATTCCACTGTGAAACCATTTCAAGCCCTTTGCTAGAGGATTCATATGAACACATTATTTTCCCAAACTAGCTATTGTTTTTTCAAAGCAAGTGCTGTGGCACGCTGAGAAATGCAACCAAGTGTCTGTCAAAGTCAGGAGAAAGCTACAGACACCCACAGAGAATGTCAAATGAAACAAATTATTAGTGTCTTCTTTAAATTCCTCAAGATGACACTGACAAGCCTCAAACTGGGAGGCTGACAGTTTCACAAAGCTAAACCAGTGTGTGTTATTATGGAACTATGACTGAAATTAGATGACTGTTGTGAACAAAACTGGCCAATAAAATTCTATCAGGTTCTACACACTGTAAGATGTCACTGCTACTAAATCATTTTGTCAGTTTGTAATTGGAATATTTGCAAATATTATAATTTTATTGTACCACCAATCTCCACTTTTGAATGGAATCTATTCACATTTGGAAAAATGTGTAAATTATTCACATTCTCTGGACTAGCAAGCTGAAGCTAAATGTTACAAAGCCATGATGAACCATACAGTTGTAGACTAGCTAGTCAAAACTAGGCAACCATAACATATTTTCCTCTATGTTACATGAAAAAACATGAAAAAGCTCCATTCTAAAAAATTAAATCCTTTCACTAAACAGCAATATAAGGATCTTTCAGACATGGCTCTGTGAATTCTGCTGCTTTATTCTGTGTTATTTAATTGCAAAATGCAAATGTTCATAGAAAGGTTCATTGCAGAGATGTACAAAGCAGTGATTGAAATTTCTACAATGTGAACAATTTTAATTATAATGTAGAAAAAGCAGTGAACATATACAGCTTCTTAATTTTTTAATGTTATATTGATAATGGTTAAAAATAATTCTGTCCGAAGACTCTAAGGTTTCACAGTAACAATCTGATATTAAAATACTACATTTTAAGTAGTATTTAAAATAGTAGTAGTATTTAAGATTTTTATTTCGGAGCGGTCATCAAACAAAGTCCCAAAGATTAGGCAATGTATTCATAATCATATTATAAAATATTTTTCTGTGATGTAGCTTTAAGAGGCATTAAACACTTTGAATGTCTGGATCTTGTTTTTTTTTCTCAAGGTGAGTTCCTAATTAGGTTGAACTGAATGTTTTGTAGAGCACACAACAGTTGGTACCACAGGACACGTTTCCTGGAAAAGCATGAGAAGGTCAGGTCAGCTATTAACCTTACATTATCACTGACTTCTACTAACCATAGTCTGATTTGCATATCAGAAGAAAAAGTAGAAAAGTATCATCTTTTAGGCCTGTGTACTTCTGTTCATTTTGGCTAAAGCATCCCAACTTCCCAACTATCACCAATGTCCTTATCCAATGACATTTGTAATTCATTCAACTGACCCACTTCTGTAGCATTAACTGATGTGGTGGAGGTGAAGAACCTCTCTCAGGGGTCCACATACACATCCGCACCTGAGTTACGCATGCTATTTGCACAAATTGCCCAGTTGTAGTTGAATCTGTAATACATCCCCCCCCCTACAGGTATTCCCTAGGGCTACCACATGACAGATGACTTTTTTCTTCCCTCTTCCTTGAGAAATCCCAGCAATGACTTGCCAGTAATTCCCCTATCAAGCCCTTATTACATGTGCAAGGACGTAATTTGTCAGACTGATACAATTTTGAGTAGATACTTTCATGTTAGCCTTAGCCCCTTCCTAAAAAGTATACACTTCAGTAGGGCTTCCTCAAATAGCATTTAACAGGCATTGAACACTCATCTGTGTTTTAAAACAATTTCCTGTATATTCATCCTTATAAATGAATTTTGATAACAATCCATGATTTAAATAGTGATTAAATATATACAGTTAGCAGCATTAACTAAATGGGTCAGTGAAAACAAGTGTACACAATGTGAGATGTGCCACAGGTAAGCAGGCAATAGCGTGTTCTCTGAACAGTAGCAAAAATGTTGTTATATTATATATGGAAATGTAACTGAATTTACATGAATATTTCTGTTACAAAATTAGTATATTACATAATTTTGCACTAAAACACATGAAACATAATATATTGCTCTGAAAATAGCTGTGACGTCTGAGTCCAAACATAAACCACCTGCAAGAGGATGAGGGGGATGTCACATGAGCAAAAGAGAAAAAGTGGAGTATATCTGTGGTTTCTGCATTAGTGTGGGGGTCTCCATGAAAAATTATTAGTTCGGTTCTCAGAAACAATCCACAGGAGATTAAAGTTTACTGTATTCAACAATTCAGCCAACAGCAGCTTATCCAAAGCTTAATGACAGGTAATCACTTAGAACAGATGTCATATGCCATATTAATCTTCAAGCCACAGTAATGGCAAATTGCATATTCATGGCAATGTATTACAGCCTTTAATGGTACATGAAAGCAAGACAGACACTGAAAGTGGACCTCAGTTCAAAGGTATACGTTTAGTTGTACTATGCATTGTGCGTGTGTATATGCTGTGAATCTCGAGTGGTTTTCAAATCACCAGCGTAGTTATAAGCAGCACCCAGGACAATATAGATTGAAAAATAGCACCTATCCTTTAAATGCTAACTAGGGTTTCCCATTAAAACATCCTGATAGGAGCAGCACAGCATAAACTGCACACCATCAAGACAAACCCTCTGCATTTTCTGCCTGAAAATAGCTCTGTATGGATGGAGATTAAGTTGGAGGAGGGAAAGACAGGTGCAGACTTAAGGGAAGCATTTGAAGGCGGCATGCTGTGTCAGAATGGAGCAATTTCTATATTGGCATCCACTGCAGCAGGATGTCTCATCTGGTCTGGAGTATTGTGGATGCCCCCCCACCTCCCTTAAATGAATGAATGAATGGATGGATGGATGGATGGATGGATGGATGGATGGATGGATGGATGGATGGATGGATGGATGGATGGATGGATGAATAAATAGTTTAAAGCTCTCTGAAAGGTTATTAGAAAAAATATTACAACTTCATAAAGGCTGAGTGGAAGATTTGAGAGTGGAAGGGAGTGCCATAGGGTGGGTGCAACACTAAGAGGAATCTAAGCTGGAAATATGTGAGCAGACAGATAGTGTAATGTATGTGAAGCCTTTGACCCAATCAAAATTGAGAGTGACCAGTTTATTTTTTTCTCACAGGCAGCTTTCTACTTCGTTTTTCGCCTTCTAGGAACCAAACCTTCTCTCTTTTCCTCAACATCTTTTTTTAAACTAGAAACAGTCTTATAACAGAAGCTGGTGGGTTCAGTGTTGAAGCAACTGTCTCCCCAGGACAGCGCCTGGCTGTAAATATCACATCTAGTTTCACTTCCACAAAGGGATGTCACATTGTTTTGATAAGTCCTCTGTGTTTAATCCATTCAGCAGAGGTGCTTAGCAGTCTTGAGAATCGAACCCATGACTTCCTGATCGTAGGATAAACGCCCTAACCACTAGGCTACCAGCTGCACTGGGCTACCATTGCACATGTTTATGAACAGTTTTTAATCAAGTAAATACATGTTATTACACTGGATATACATTATTAATAGGTATCTACAACATAAAACAGAATCTAAAATTCATTGTGACAAGCATCCCAGTGTGTGAACGAGTCCCCTAAGATTTGCCTTCAAGAGCACACAGCAGGAAGTGAGAGTGTGTGTCCATTTGAAAGAAGCTCTCCCTTGTCTTTTGTTTATTTCACTTCATATTACCTTATAACCCTGTCTATTTCTATAGTTGCAATTAAATAGTCGGTGTAAAAGTTGTAACACGTTACATTTATTTCTCACGAATAAAACAACTCAGCAAATAACAAAAAAATAAATACTACTAAAATGCTTTTCGGGAAAAACCAAACTGGATGGGAAAAAGTCAAATGCAGCAGTTATGCACATGTAATCTGTTACATGATGCTATTGCTTTCTAGCATACACAGCAATTCATTTACAGGCTGTTACACAGTGCTGCACTGAAAGCAGAGAAAGCAGGAGAGGAGGAGAGTAAAGGAGAGTGATGAACTGCCGGCGTGCTTACTCTGGTACCTGAGTCAGATTCACATTTGCCTGCTAATAAATAATTCAGTGTTTTAATTCCAGAGACAGCCGTAGGAGCCAGCCACCACCCACGTACAGTACCTACTTGTTGTTGGTTTTATTGTTGTTTTTATTATTGAATGGCACGACTTTGAACACAGAAAGCATCAAACTTTCTTTGTAGAACTTAATTTCATGACTGCACAGCGTTTGTTTGCTACAAACAGACTGTTTGTACAGTGGAACATGAACACTGTTGGCTAAACAGGTAAAAGTGTAAAACGCGGCATAATCTGACAGTGGTGATTTTGTAATGTTAGGATTGATGACATTTATTATAAAAACTTTATTATAAAAACATTATTATTAAAAAAAAATGGTCTCCATTTTAAAGGACTGGTCACACCTACCCAGGATGTTTGTTGACTTTTTGCCTGCCAAAGTCAACAGTCCTGTCCCTTTCATTTTCTAGTGTTGTGACAACAACAAGCCAGAGGGCTGGGCCATGTTTTGATCATTCATTCATTTTCTAAACCACTTTTCTTCAACCATGTTTGCTGTGATGCTGAAGTTTATTCTAGCACAGAAGTTTGTCACCAGTCTGACAAATTCAGTCATGGGGAGAACATGTAACCTCCATACAGAAAGGACCCAAGTCAAGAATCAAAACCAGGATCTTCTTGATGTGAGGGGTCAGAGCTTGCCACTGCGCCATGGCTCCCCAATTTTTTTGTACAAATCTGAGCATGCAATACTGTATATAGCGATTCTGTGTCCTGTCCTGCCACACTTGTGCAGTCTTGTAGTCTCCTATTTTTGTTCTTTGGGTTGCACCATGGTCCTAGAGGAACATTGTATACTTGGTTAAAATAACAAACACCCATTTGACCTCACTTGAAATATTTCTATACTGTTCTATACTAAAGGCATATATTTGAAGCTCTTCTGTGAGAGCAAGTTTGACTCTGTCCTGTGGTTTTATTGGCTCTTGCCTGTGGTCAGTCATATCCCTGTCTGCCTGTAACACATGTCAGATCAGTGTTTGTGATCAGTGTAAAAGCATTGATAAAAATGTATCACAATGTTTACAAATTGATGTATGTATGTATATATCTATCTATCCATCCATCCATCCATCCATCCGTCCAGTGGAGTACAGCTGGTAGCCTAGTGGTTAGGGCGTTTTAGGGCGTTTGCCCTGTGATTGGAAAGTCCAGGTTTGATTCCCAAGACCGCTAGGTGCAGCTGAGGTACCCTGAGCTACCGTCCCCACACACTGCTCCCCGGGCGCTGTGTTCGTAGCTGCCCCCTGCTTCACTTGGTGAATGGGTTAAATGC
>JBBIGB010319248.1:0-10271 GCA_037577075.1 Alestopetersius hilgendorfi | reverse complement strand
TATTTATTTATTTATTTATTTATTTTTATGAGTATGATTTCACAGAAATAGGTTCATGTAAGTTATCCTGGCATGTTACTCAAATTGCCGCTTTGGTGTGTAAAATGCCCCATTGTCCTTCTATTTGAATTTATTATACTGTATGAACACCCTTGGGTCACTATACTGTCCCCCCACTTTTAAATTGGCTGCTACGCCTCTGCTCAGGGGTAAAAGGCTTAAATTACCGAGGGCTCAAGTAAGTTCCTCTGGGATTAATATAGTACATAAAAAATTCCTTTCTTTTTTCCTCAGAATCAGAAAACTTTCTTGATTCCAGTGGAAACTGTTTATGTCACTACATACATTATGCAAAATACACAAAATTCTGTGGTCTGTAAGAAATGCGGATGTAAATACAGTTATGAATTAAAACATAAAGGACAATTCATTATTAAAAACTTTTTTTTATCATGAGCTGTGTACTGGATGACTCTTTAAGATGCTCATTATTATGATCATCATATAAGTATTTACATTTACTTATTTTAGTTCTTTTTATTTCACTTCTATTTTTTTCTATTTATTTATTATTTTATTTTCTATTTCAGTAATGACAGAATTACCTTTTATGGATGATTAAAATGCTATTAAAATAAAACTTGAACTTGAACTATATGTCAGTTCAATGAGTGCAGCTGTGATTGCTGGGCCTTACTTTAACATGGAAAGACAAATTTCCAATGTATTTCAATAATAAAATTATATTATATGGAACTATACACACACATGCACATTGTTTGAATGTCTGAAGGGGTCTGCCCCACGTAATATGTTCATAGAAATGAGAATAATATGTCGGAATTCAAACACAGATGTTTCACATTCATCTGGGATGCTCCAGAGAGAGACAGCTTCATCTCCTAGCTAAACCCCATTCCTCACAAAACAAAGACCCTCAGTGTTTCAGGACTGTGGGCCCTCGCTTTCTGCCTTTAATATGTCCAATTATGATAACGCTTACTGTTGTTTGCCATCAGTCTTTGCAGAAACAAAGTGGTGCATTCCAAAATGTCTGCAGAAACTAAATGTTCAAACCAGTTTGGAGAATGTATGTTATTGTGGGCAGAACATTTTTACTGAATATACACAGCCTCATGAAAATTGGCAAGTTCTTCTTTACACTCTAATATTTATTCGATCCCACATTGTAACAGTGGCTGCAATACATCTTCCCTTCTTTATGTTAAATTAAAATCAATAAACACTGAATTAAACAGATAAGAGAGACAGACTTGGTCCAGGAAATATCCTTTCTTGTAGGATACAGGCCATGTCTAACACACCGAATCAAACTGACAGATGATCTGTACCACCTGTGTTCAGTCAGGGCTGAAAGTGAACTCTTTATAAAGGTTGATCTCCTTAAGAAGTGTTGGTGACCAAAGACTTTATGTTCTACTAGAGCAACTAATAACAACCCTATTCTACTCTGGGCTGCACCTGACAGGAGTAATAATACAATGCAAGTACAGAGAGAACAAAATTTTCAGAAAAGATGTGGTGGACTATCATTTGCATTGACATAAACAGAAGTCAGGACAACAGAACATCATATAATCATCTTCCCTGGTCATGAATGTTCAGATGTTTCTACTTCTTTTGGCTCTTTGGGTGTTCTAGATCCTCAAAGCTGTATATTAACCCATCTGAAGTCCACGGAGGACTTTTCTAAAAGGCTAAAAGTGTTGCAGTGAACTTTTCAGCTTAGAAAAGATTTATAAGATCAAATACATTTATGACCAAAGAGGTGTTGAAAACTGGGAACATGTGTATTTTGTAAGTCCAACTTCTAAGGCTCCTTTGTTGTTCTGGCCCATCTTCAAGTACACTTAATTAAGTGGGCGAAGAAAGATTTTTATTTTTGCGATTACTGCTTCGGTGCTGGACACATTTAACACACTTAATGTCCACTTCAATTCCTAGACACATATATTTTTAAAACACACATGATTAATATTTAGTTTATGATCAGTTCTCAGGCTGGCAGGGCTGAATGACAGGAGCAGTGTTTTCTTGGCTCTTAGGGGTATTTTCCTGTCATTAGAGGACGTGTCTGATCTGTCACTTCATTTGAACAGCTTGTATGGCAGCAAGCATTGTTTTTTAATGGAAATGTTCTTTGTTCAAAATGTGGCATTTATTGTTTAGAATTCCACATGAAAAGTTTTTGTCCAGGCAAAATTGTTCTGAAAGATATCCTTTGTAACTTGCATGCAATAATATTAAAAATAATATTCCAATATAAGAAAAGCATGTGTCTTCTTGCTCATCAAAAGTATAATCTCACACCATTTAAAGAACGTAGCATACTTTTTTATAACTGGATATTTATTTGATGACCAAAGAAAAGCAGAAAAAGGGGTGATCTGAAGTAATGGACAAGTCGTAGATTATTATGTTTGAGAGTAGAACGTAAGTGAAAATATCAGTTTTGGCCGCTGTACAAGCACTATATTATGTTGATTATGTATTAAATTCATGATGATTAATGATTTGATCTGATGATAAATCCATATTGTGAAATATGAAGAGCAGTCATAAAGTGATTCATAAAGGATAATAAATGATCACCTAAAGTCAAATTGTTAACAGCAACTTCAAAGGATTAACAGTAGCACTGATTGCTTCACTGGAATAAAGCAACAATAGCTTGAAGATATTTAGTCATCTAGATGTTCATGAGATCAGTTAAAGACTTGTTTAGAATCTATTCAGCTCATTTGTATATTTCTCTTTTTGCTTAACACCAGTGGTTCAGTAGATTGATAATTAGATACAATATATTTTCTTAGCACATGCTATACATTTTAAAATGGCTTGTGGTGTTTAATCTGCAGAGCTATTCCTTCTAACAAACAGAGGTGCGTTCGTCCATGCATGCATGCGTGTGTGTGTATGAGAGAGAGAGAGAGAGAGGAGAGAGAAACGTGTGCTCTTTCGATCTGTGTGTGTGTGTGTGTGTGTGTGTGTGTGTGTGTGTGTGTGTGTGTTAGAATGCCTTGGAATCCCACTGCTCTCTGGACTAGTTGTAACCCTGATGATTAGCTCCTTCCTCTTGTCTGCTGACCCAGGTCTTAGTGACATCATTATTCATCACCTCAGAAATGACTAGATCCAGCGTGGGTGGGCCGGATAAGGCCAACATCTGCGCCCAGAGAACTTCCAGGACCTTATTAACTAACTCCTCACTTATTCTGATTGAGCAAGTGATTAGATGTAAAACTCTACTGGGACATGATAGTCCCCCTTTGTTTTCACAGTCTGTCAGTCTAACAACCTTAATCCTCAAGATATAAGTGCATCTGTCTGACAGTTTGGATTGATTATTTCAACACTGGATTGATTAATTCAACATACAACTGCTTCATGTTTGCATCTTCCAAAACTCTGTTTTCAGTGTATTTTTACAGAGACATAATTGATCAAATCTTTCCCGGTCAGACATAAGAAACTTTTAATGGTACCCATTGTGTCGATAGGGTGGTCTCCTCAAGGATACATTGTCATTACTTTTAGGGAAAGAACATTATATTACATTCTATTGCAGGTAACTGCAGTTTTTAATTTTACAAACTGTCCAAACTTCACATAAAAATGTAAAAAATCATGTGTGCCTCTTTTCCCTTGGAAAGTGAATGTCATGTACCTCTACAACTTATTTAACTTATTATTTTTTTTGCTGCAGACACATTTTTTATACCTCAGGATACTTGAACAGTACCTGTGTTTGACAATACTATAAGGTACCCTTCACAAGTATGGGCTCCCCTGAAAAAAAATAATGAAACAGGTAATTCAGTAATAACATGAATTTACTGTGATAGTTGAAGGAACAACAACAACAACAACAACAACAACAATAGTAATAGAAATAAACCTGATTGCTACTATTCTACTTCTTCTTCTCCTTCATCGTCTTCTTTGTCTTCTACTTATTTTATTCTGATAGTTTAAGGAAAGAAAAAAATGAAAACCCGCTCCAGGCATTCCACTGCTTGTTTCAGCTCCATGATGCCCACACAGTTATCGGAGTATCTAAGAATGATCTGTATTCGATTAAACCAAAACATTGTACTTGAGATTAACATTATGTTAAAATATACCACAGTTTCACAATCTTGGTCTTTCATTCCTGGTCCCGTTTATCTAAAAGAAATTAAAGAAAGCAAAGAACAAAGGCTCCAGACAGTAGGTTTCACAGTGCTTGGCTCACACTACAAGTTTATTTTAAACCACTGATTTTGTGCAGTGTTTGATGTGGTCTAACCTTTGCCTGAGTTGTACAGAATTGCATGGATAATCCATCACTTTAAGCCTTTGTGTAGATATGTGAAGAACAACTGATTAATAAAGTCATTTTTTATTCCACTTTTGCTTTAATGTTTCTAAATTGTTTTATTTTCTTTTGTTTCAGTTTATTCCCCCAGGAAACCAGAGCAAACCTAGGAAAATGAGAGGTGAGACCCCATGTGTACTACAACATACACCAGTCTAAAATATACATGATTCCTTTTAAGTCAGGATGCCTCTGGTCATTGCTAAAGTCCATTGGCTGCTTTGTGAGATTGCTTTTAAGCGCTGCATCTTCACTGATCTTTGGTATCGTTGGTAATGATGAGACGGCAACAGAGTATCCCATACACGAGACTGTTTTTGTTGAGGGGGATACTCGATCCAAGAAGAGAGGAAATGCAGGTTTAAAGAAACAGTGCTATTTGTTCCTCATTAAGTATTATGTGACAGCACTGAATGTGTGTGATCACATGACACCACTGTTCCTTTCCTCGGTGACCTCATGCTTGGCAGCGTTGGTTTTCACTGGCTGCCTGCATTGCATCACACTCTGAAACTCAGCTGAATAGGATCAGACCCAGTGATGTTGGGGAGATTTCTTCTTAGGTAAATCAAGGTGGAAGTCTTTTTAGTCCCTCTTGTTCTGTGTAGCTGAGTGATGGGAAAGTCTGTCCGTTGCCCAGTGCTGGTAAACCGATCTTTAACCTGACAGCTATGATTGGCTGACCATAAGAATGTCTATAAGAAGTGACACCAAAGGTGGCATGTGAAGGCCTTGCATGCCACAATTGCTAATTGAAGGCTCAGGGACCAGTCTGATATATGGAGACTTCACAAAACCCACATATTCTATTAAGGGCAGGGGAGCACACAGTTTCAATTTAAGGTTGGACCATTCCTCAAAACGCTCTTTTGATTTAGCCATGACAATTTGGCCTAATTCACGTTTATCTAAAAAAAAAAAAGAAGCAATTTTACAGGTAAAAATTTTCAATCTAAGTTAATGTAAAAAAAGTAAAGAAATTTTCTCTCATTTTGGACAATTCCTTATTGTATAACTGGATAAAAATTGGTTAGTTTATTTTTGCTTACTTGTAAATTTATCTAAAATTAAAGGTTTAAAGTAAATGAAATTACTTTGACAAACTTGTTCATCTCTAGCAGCTTTAAAACACTGCTACCAGAGAGCTGACTAACTAAGAAAAAGACACGCTAATCCAGTTCTCAGATCACTGGAAAGGCTTCCAGTCATCTATAGGACTGATTCTAAGACAGTACTTTTAGTGTTTAAATATCTGAATGGCTTTGGACCACAATACATTGCAGACACAGTAGAATGTAGACCTCACAGACCTCTTAGATCAGGGGTGTCAGGCTCCGGTCCTGGAGGGCCAGGGTCCAGCTCAGTTTGATGGTTCTCTTCCTCAAACACATTCACTAAACCTGACAATTAACTGGTGAGGCGAACCAGGTGTTTCTGGGCAGGAAAATCACCAAAACATGCTGGACCACAGCCCTTCAGGACTGGAGTTCGACACCCCTGTCTTAGATCTTTGGGAACTGCTCAGCTGGTAGAGGCCCACAGTTAGAACCAAACATTCTAAAATGACTTCTGGTTACCACTCGTAGATGGAGTAATCTTCCTGTTGTTAGAAGATGTTAGAAGCTCCCCATCTGTCAAAATGTGTATAGACTTTCTCATTTGCAAGTGGCTTTGGTTAGCTTAGAAATCTGTGACCTTAAATTTCAAAACCTTTCTTGGCCATATTTTAAATTATATTAATTCTTAAGTGTATTCTCTATTTTTTGTTTACTTGTATTACTTTACTTTTTTAATGCACATATGCACATGGATGACATAAAATCACCTTTCCTTCCTAGTGTTCATGCATTTGAAAATATAACACAGACAGGTATTATGCATGACTGCGTTAGAGATGGAAATTCAGGGTCTATTTAAGCACCCAGCACAAAAAGCGTGTACAATGAACTGCATACAGCAGTGTCTGAGTATGTAGTTGTCCTCTGCATTTCCAGGTCTTAATGCTTCCCAGACCTATCCTTAGCAAGCAGTGTAACCACACTCCTGGGTCGCAGACAGAGAGGAGAAGGTGTGTCAATTGTTTATTTGTAATTGATGGATCTGCTATCGCAGTGCTACACCTGCAGTATTTAAGCCACTCTGAATAGCAAAGGAAAGTGAAGTGGTATAGAATTAAGTTTCAGCACTTCCAGTAACTACAAATCAACTCAGGTGTTATATGAAACTGGAGTATTTAATTTACTTTTTTCAAATAAACAAGCAAACTATTTCAACAACTTATCAGATGTTTGTAGTGTGGGTAAAGAAAAGCTGACTACCCCGTGCCTTGTCCTCAGCCTCGCCCCGAACATAAACCTACAGATTTACATTCACACCTGTGAGACCCCAGCAAAGGCTAACCCATTTAACTCATGAAACCTGATAGCTAAGTTTAATGTAATGTTTACATAAAAAGAAATAGACACATGGATATTAAATTAAGGATATAAACTATGAACTAGCTTAAACTAACTCCACCAAAGAGAGTCTTGTGCAAAACCCCCACATCTCCAAAAGGAATTTCAATATATTTAAATTTTAATGGAATTTAAATTTTTATAATGGCAGTTCAAGACATTTTGGGTCTTTTCCAGTCATCTGGTCAGTGTGAAATCTTTAAACCATGTGCAGAACAACAAAACAATAGAGACAGGTGATTTGGTTAAGGCAGCAACCATATATGTGATTCAAACAATGCTGAAGTTAAAACAGAACTGTCAGGTAAATTGCCATGTACTGATTTCTGTCTGCCTTGTGTTAAGATATTGTTTTGATTTTGTATCTACTGCCCTCTTTAGGTGCAAACAGGTTCTTACAGTTGATCACACGTTACTTTTGGATTTATTCGATCGTCACTTATACTCAGAGCTTTGTGCAAAATGTACAAAAAATTGTAACCAGACAGATCTAGAATAGACAGGAGAGTTATAAAGCAATTGGTTTCACAAACACACAAATATAGACCTTGAGGTCAAGTAAAGTGTAGATGTTTTAAAAACATGTCAGACTTATTGCTGACAATGATTTCACATTATTGACATTTGGTCTCTTTATTGTAATGTGAATCTCTGAGAACACTTTCCTTTGAGTAAACAGTTTTTCTGGGTGTTCAGGCCATTTGCCACAAGATTCTGAGAATGTAAGGTGTAGAACTAGAGCTGTGCATGAGCAAGCTGCCTAAGTAATGAAACGTAAGTCAGATGGACGGGAGATTTGGCTTTTGCCTTACTTACCTCAGACTATATGAATTACGGTCAGTCAGACTCTGCAGACCTTCATGCGTTTCACTTTTCCATCGCAGTTGTCTACCCTTAAAGTTTCATGAGGTTGTTTAATGTGAAACATTCCTCCATTTCTCGACAGCATGAAAGCGCTGACGGCCGCTAATGGAGTGTGTTAAAGCAAAGTGAGGATATGTGGAGCTCACAGACGCAGGTGTTGATTGGTCAAACTATATTTAGCTAACATGCTGCTCATCACTAATGCCTAATGGAGAGAAAAAAATGACAAATGGTTGAAATCTCTGGCAGTCCACTGCCTCCATGCAGTCATACTGAAGAAATTTCCTTGGAGGGATCACAAAGCCACAGCATAATTCCAGCATGAACAGTTATGTTGAGAAATACATTTCGGTAACTATACAGTGACCCCCCTCTTTTCGCAGGTGGTTACGATCCAAGAGCACCCGCATATAGTGAAAAACCGTGTTGTTGTGTTTTGTTAAAAAAAATACCTAAAAATGCCTATTTTTGTAGTGTAAACCCTAAATATGACCCTAAATGCATCTGCCACAGATGCGGCAAACAGCAGCAGCAAGGAGATAATAATAATCAGAATCAGAAAACTTTATTGATCCCGGAGGAAAATGCTTTAGCTTTAAAAAAACATTAGCTTTAGCGGTAAGCATTATTAGCATGCAGCGAGCCGTACAGAAAAGGAACGTTGAAATAACTCTTTCTACCAGTTGTGGCTCCTGGTCAATATTTTTGGTGAAACCGACCACCCTTCATCCCCCTTATGTGCCGTGAAACAAACTCAGTACCTCGTCGTACACCGTGGCAGCAAGATTTTCTTGCCTCAGTAGTACTTCAGCTCCATGTTCTGCTTTTGTTGCCACACATTATGATATATCATCTCTCTCCTGCTCTTCCCTCAATCTCCTCATAGTTAGTGTTAAATCACTACAAAATATAAAACATATTTTATTATGCATATCTTACAAACATAATAGTAATGTTTATAAGCAGGGCCTAATTAACAATATTTCTAAACATGTCTAACCTCTTTCTCACCTTATAAATAAATTCTAACCTCCTGATCATCTTGGTGAAGTTGTTAATCACTCTGTCATACCAGCAGGGATTTTTTTCCAAGGACTTCACCAGTGCCCAGCTTGTTTGGGAGGTGGTGGGGATCGCTAGCAAGCGGTGAAGCTAACAAGCTAATGCCCTTCCTTTTGTGCACTCATAGACTAATAATAAAGGTTTCATTTTATTATAAATGTTCATGTTTCATGTTTTTGACCAGAGATTTATACAACTGTAACACTATTGAGGAGCTGAAATTATGAGAGCAATCTTATTTTTATGAGCATTTTTGGTTTCATACCTATAAAAAGTGATAGATATGTGGGGTTTTTTTTAAATTATTTTTCTTGGTGAAACATTGTTTCACCTGTAGTCTTACAGAAACCACCACTGCTTTCTACCCACACGTTTAGACAGGGCACAGCTTACTAATACTAAATAAACTGATAACTGTTGAACTGTTTTAGTATAATTGCCTAAATGAAAAAAAACAAAAGCAATATAACACACAAACAGAGTAATTTCACATAGAGAGAAATGCACAAATGCAATAAGAGAAAAACACCAACAGGATTCCTTTTCATTAGCTTTTGTTTGATCACTAGGTATAATTGTCACTCGCTATTAATTCAGCCATCAGCCAAATCAAAGCAGCTCTATGGAAAGTCTGGCTGTTGCCATGTAATTAGAGTAATTGTTCATGTATCCTGGCAACTGAAAACCATTTAGCACAAACAGTCAGTGTGAATTTGTGCATGCATGCAGCAACAGGTGTGTGATCTTGGCCTATAGCAAACCTTGCTGTACTTGCTTGTATATCTTCCCTGTCAAGTGTGTTTTGTGTTCTGCTGCTGTGGATTATGATGTTTATAAATGAGTCACTTTTTTTAAGCAAAACATAAAACACTTTAAACAAATGAAAACTGCTCGAACTGTTACTTTCTTTCAAACTGTATCTTTCCACTTTCTAAAAAACTGTGCACAACTAAACAGTATATTTTATCTTTATTATGCACAAAAAATTATTTCATTTTCCCATAAATGTACAAAACTATTTATATTTTTTTCAATAAAACTTAAATAATTGCATTGTTATGTGATATTATGTTGTTTCTTTACTATGAATTCTGGGAGCTGACCCCCATTCTTAACAATGTTAACATTCTTAACACAGCGATCCCCAAAAGAAGTATCAACATTGTACAGCATTAAGATGTAATATATAAGACTGTATGAAAAGATGTCATGTATGTTTAAAATTTTGATGTATTATACATAGTTGACAAGTGTAAAAGAAACAGGAAAATAATGTACAGCACTTGGCTCTGACGGCCTATCGGCAGGCTGTTGTTTTGTGTGCTAAAGTCACTGATACTCACGGGCGTAAAGCGAAAGGAAATGTAATCAGAACCTCACCCCTACCCCTGAGTGTTTTCGCTAAATTTCTGCACTATTGATAATGGACTGATCTACACTCACCTAAAGGATTATTAGGAACACCATACTAATACGGTGTTTGACCCCCTTTCACCTTCAGAACTGCCTTA
>JBBIGB010319230.1:0-10271 GCA_037577075.1 Alestopetersius hilgendorfi | reverse complement strand
TGAACTCAGTTTAATACATTACCCTTAAAGAAAATGTAAATATTAACCCGAGGTTTAAATATGGAAAAGTCAGGAACCAGAGAGGGACAGAGAGAGTGAGAGAGAGAGTAAAAGAGAGAAAGGGGGGAGGGGGGGGAGAGAGAGAGAGAGAGAGAGAGAGAGAGAGAGAGAGAGATACAAAGACAGAGAGTGAGAGAGACGCTCAAAGTCACGAATGAGAGAGAGACAGAGAGAGAAACAGAGAGAGCGAGACAGGTTTAAAACGGGCGCGATCCGGAAAAGTTACAAACGGGAGAGAGAGAGAGAGAGAGACAGACAGAGAGAGAGAGAGAGACAGACAGACAGACAGAGAGAAAGAGAGTAAATCCGTGCTAAAATATCAAGGTGAAAGTCATCATAGCTTGCGTATTATAGACCCAGCTCCCAACCCAACTTTGTGAATAGATAAACGGAAAAATTTCTTTATCGCGCGATAAGAGTCTCACGTTAACGCAGCATGTTAACGGCCCACCACTAAAATATATATATATATATTTCTACCTTAAGGCTTTCTATAAGTATTAACTATTTTTAGTTAATACAGATCCACTTTACTGCAAGGAATAAAACAGCCCTCTAGTTATAGGTCAATTCTCGGTTTGGCTTTCTTTCAATGTACCGCTCCCAGCAAAAGCCTTCAAAGAAGATTTATTTATCCACAACATAGCTATCAGTAAATTTCCTCGGCTATAAACTCCTTCACAATACCATAATACAGAAAATCAGAACTGGATGTTGACACATTTAGATTGTGGCCACTGAATGACAACTGATTTGTAGTTGAAGAAGAAAGATACATAACAATGCGTTAATCTGGCCTATCATTGCAGTATACTTGCTTCAAAAAGGAAATGTACACTACATCAACGTGGACATAATTATTGCTCAGAACTTGACCACAGGACAAAAGGAAAAACGGAGCAAAAAAATCTATTCCATAAAAAGATTGTTTTATGCATTCTTCCATCCCTTAAAAAAAGTACACTTGAGTGCAATTAGTTTGCAGAGATAATTGTCAATACAAAATAGTGCTTCTTGTTGCCTGGCTCTATTGTTTTGAAGCCATCCTTTACTTCTCTTTTTTGTGCACCAGTTTTTCTGTTTGGGTCCTACAGAAGGAGGGGTAGTAGGCCAGAGGCTTGGCTGGGTGCTGGTTAAGTGCTCCGTGCAAGAGGTTCATTTCTCTTTGTGTCACCTGCACTCCACTGAAACTCCAGAGTTCTGTGATGAGCCCGACACTGTAGGGTCTGCGAGAGTCAGCATGACCGCTGCCGTCAGAGAGCTGGACGATGGCGAGGAGGAGGAGGACGACGAAGCTACCGCTGCACCTGCTTAAGTCAGAGTGGGTCACTTTGTGAAACTGTTGTGGAATGTAATAATTAAAAATACAACACACATGTTCAAAAATATAGATATACAAATAAAAAACCCATGACGGGGTCTTTTTGCTTGTTTCCAAAGAGAGATAAATAGAGCACTTGCAAGGGTATATTTACAGGAGAGGATTAAGAGAGTAGTTATAAGATAAGCACAAAATAGCATAGTGCAACTGCAATTCTACACGTTGCAATTGCAATATACACTAATGAAAATAGTGAAAACACAAAACAAATTGTGAACCCGTGACATAATTTAAGATTGGACTACATTACTTTTTAATCAAAAATATAGTCATGTACAATTCCAGCCCATAGCTGGGGGGGCTTTAAATGCTTGGAGGAGAACACTCACAGCCAGTTCTGTTATGGGCTGTTATGTTCAGGCGGACATGTTTGCAAGCATTGTGCTGACTGAGTGATGGATCCAATCTTTCTTTGAGGACCATTGATTTTAAACATTTCAATAATTTATTTTTGGACATACTCAAGATCCCCTGCTTATCACCTGTTAATATAATTTGTTTAAATCACAGTTTTTTTAAACCTCACTTCCAGTCCTACTTCCATCCCAACTTTTTTGGAATGTGTTGCAGGCTGGAAATGCAGGAATAGAATTAAAAATTTAAGTTAAAAATGTATTTAAAATTTAAATGATCTTGGGTTGATAATGTCTACATTAAAATAAAAGCCTAGTTTTATGATTTATATTTTCAGCTTACTTGCATGCAAAATGCATATTATTTACCCGATACACAAAAGCTAAAAACAATTAAAAAGACAAATTTCCTTTAAAGCACCTGTTTAATTTCAGAGCAGGAACATGCTGCGTATATGTCTCAAGACTTCAGCACTATATAGTAATACAGGATATAGAACTTTGAAACTTACTTTCTCGCTCCTTTTTTTTCATTCGCTTTCGTCTTCTGTCAATGGAGGCCACTTCGGATTTAAGTGAGAGATAGTGATTCCTGATGTCCTGCAGTTTCTCCTGAAGGAATGCTATCCTCTCTAGGCTACTCATATTTTCCAGATCCGCTGGAAAAACAGGTTTGAAAATGGAACGGGAAGATATTTAAATCAATAAATCAAAAAAACGTGATGACAGTTTAAAGGAGATTTGTAAGCTACTGCTATTATCCGAACCACATACGGCACTCACACATTTGAAAACTCCACTTATAGATACGCGCTTCCCGGCTGTTGCTATGCTGCTCTTTGGGCTGCAGTTGTTCAGAGTCGCTGTGTTTGTGATACTTTTGGGATGGGGGTGTCCGACTAGAGCATTTAGGTGAGTTAACGGTCTTCATTTCAGCTGTGCTGCTCTTAGATGTGGATGATTTGGCTGTGCCCTCACTGATGGCCTGGTCCTCACTGTCACTGCTGTTGGCTAGAGTATGAGAGAAAGGAAGTTTTAGGTCACCAAGGCCTGTGTTTGGTTCTTGAACTTATTTAAAAGAAGATTAATGGCTCTCCAAACATGTTGACTGTGGAAAATTTTGTAAATTAGAAGTATTTTTCAACCCATTCCTGTAAGGCCTGCCATTATCGTATATACATGAATTCACTAAACTATTAAACTAGATAAACTTCTCATCAAAACACACATTTTTTTTCGGGGGGGGGGGGGGTGTCAGGGGGTAAAAATAAGGTATAAAAACAGCCAACAAACTAAAAGACAAAACAACAATGGCAATGACAATAAGACAAATGCAGCAGTTTCAGTTTACCTGTTTTGTGGTTCTTTCTGGGATGCAAGCTTAAGGTCTTGTGACTTCGCTTGAGTTTCTTTGATGTTCCACCTCCTTGAGACTCTTTTTGCCGCTTCTGACAAGTAGATGTGTCTGCCCAATTGACAAGAACATTGAAAGTCAAGGAGATCACAACAACTCGATGTTAAAATCTTGTAATCTTCACTTAATGGAAGGGTTAGCTCTAAAGAGAAAATGCAAACGTTTTATTTAACTTAAACAAACTAATCGTACCCTAGTTGCCAGTTTATTAAGGTAACCTGCCTTAGTGGTCATATCAGTTCCACCACATAGTTATATTATCAGCCACCCTCTACCCTTTCCATTAATGAAAAATGACTACCATATGACCGCCACTATTATGATGCTATTTGGATCTATTTGGTAGACCATTCTTGTCACAAGATCATTCTACAGTCGATGTTAATTACTAAAATTTCAATCTGGGTTCAGGCCTCATCGTAGTACAGAAACAGCCTCAGTAAAGATAGTAAATGATCTTTTACTGTCTGCTGACAAAGGATTTGTCTCTCTGCTGGTTCTGCTTGACCTTAGTGCGGCATTCGACACGACTGACCACGCTATTTTACTGGATAGACTAGAAAACCTCGACAGAATCACTGGAACCGCCTTATCTCTATTTAGACCATACCTGACTGACTGCTATCGATTTGTAAGAGTTAGCACCCACCAAATTAAAATATGGTATCCCACAAGGTTCTGTTTTAGGACCCCTGTTATTTACTTTGTACATGCTGCCATTGGGGATGATTATTCGGAAACATGGGATTAGCTTCCACTGCTACACAGACAATGCACAGCTTTATATCTCTGCAAATCCTGATGATAAATCTGGATTAAATAAGATTGGGGACTGCATTAAAGACATAAAAGACAGCATGTCACACAATTTCCTCTTATGCAATACAGATAAAACTGAGGTCCTTCTCCAAGGCCCAAAAGCTGCTAGAAACAAACTGTCAGGTCTAATGCTTGATCTTACTGGTTCCTCAGCCTGTCCAGCCTTAACTGTAAAAGATTCTTGGTGTCACTTTAGATCCCGATCTTTTATTCAACACACATATGTACCTACTAAATTAGCCATTCTCCATCTATGAAACATTGCCACGTTAAGAAGTACATTATGTCTCCAAGAAAAACTAGTCCATGCCTTTATAACTTCCAGACTCAATTATTGTAACAGCCTCTGGTCAGGCTGCTCCAATAAAAACAAACAAGCTTTAACTCACCCAGAATGCGGCAGCTAGAGTCCTCACTAGAACCAGGAAATTCGACCACATTAGCCCAATACTATCTAGACTTCATTAGCTTCTGATTACATTTCGTATTGACTACAAAATTCTTCTCCTGACGTATAAAGCCTTAAATGGCCTCGCTCCTGATCACCTCTGTGAACTTATCTCCTATTACGAACCTCTGCAGTCACTGGAATACTATGCCAAACAACATTCTGTCTCAGTGTTTAAGTCCAGGCTGAAAACATACTTGTTTATTCAGGCGTTTTGTATTTCATTTGTATTTAATTTTTCCTGTTAGATGGAAGGTGTAGAGCCAGGAGGCGGTGGGCACAGAGAATTCCAGTAAACTGGGACACTGGTGTTGTCGCCCCACCACTCCTCGCATTCACTTAGGTTTGTGACGGTGGAGTGGAGGTGATGGTGTCACAGGGGGGCGCTCTCATACCACTCATACCTCTCGGTTCTGCTCTTCCTAGCTACGATGCTCTATCTAGAGATGGCGGAGTCCTAACTTGCACTCCTCACAGATATAAATAATCCTCTGCACATTTAAACAGAACTAACTCTCTCCTCCGAGGGGAACAGCTTCATGTTTGCTGGACAGATCACTGGGGCAACTGCTGCCTAAAGCCCAGGCAGAGATTGTTCCTGATCCTGATGTTTATGGACTACGGACTCTCTTCCAACAATATTTACCTCTCTGAACACTTAGTCAAACCAACTCTGTTAGCTGCAGAGGGCCTATCTGCCTATAATCTTGTTCAATGAAGGCCTTCTCTTGTTATTTATTTACGGCTCTGTCGGCTTTCTCACTAGGGGCTCGGACCTGGACTATGTAAAGCTGCTTTATGACAACCTGGTTGTAAAAGGTGCTATATAAATATAATATAATTGAATTGGTAGTTAGTGAGCATTGTGTCAGTTAGAATGTATGGACAATGAGTGTGGGTAAAAAGGTAACTGGCAAGTGTATTTTAATTACATTTAAAAATACTGCCTACCTTCCACTTTTTGTTCACTTTCCTGCTGATTGTTGCTACTAAGAGTCAAGCTACAGTTACTGTTGCTAGACAGGTTACCATCAAAGGCATTGGAGGAAGATGCTGCTGTTTCTTCCTGATTCAACTCCTGAAGCTCACAGCCCACACTCTCCACCTCAACCATGCTGTTGTCTGACTCGCTGCGGCCACCAACACACTCCTCTGTCAGAGGTCTGGCTGGTGAGGATTCAGCTGGGAAGCAGGAGGTTTGGACAGAGCTCTGAGGGGGTGATGAGCGCATCTCTGCCAGTGCTTCCGTTGGCTCAGGTGTGGTGGGCGGAGTGTTGAGGACAGAGTTGCTCCCACTACTGGGATACTCCTGGCTCTTCTCTTGTCGGCTCTCTTGTAGTTCCTCAACCGGTTCCTCTTGCTGACTGGTCTCTGAGTGAGGCTCATCCAGGGCTTGTACTGCTGGGGGAGGAGAGTTGGCAGCCTCTGTGTCTGAATCTGAAAACAATTCTTTCAGGGTCTTCTTAGGCCACTGGGCCTGGATGCTAGACCACACATCCTTTTGGCCTTTGCCACGGCAGCTAGGAGCTCGTTCATCCATCCCAGCTGCCATTTTGGCTCGTTTCTCTGGGATTTCCCAGAATCCTGAGGACCGCCCACCCTTGGTCTTCTCTTTCAGCCCGTTGTACTTCTTTGAGGGTGAACCTTTGATTTTAGGATGTAATTGTGGCTCCTCTTTGACTTGAGTCAGAGATGAGGTTTGAGGATCACCCTCATCTTCAGAGCTGCTGCTGGATTGGTCTCTTCGGGCATCCCCAGGACCCACACTTGTTTCGTCCAGCATTTTGGGTGAACTGCTGGGGAACCATTCGGCTCCTCTACTGCCTCTGGTTTTGCTTTTACATTGATTTTTAGCAGTGCGTTCAGGTGGTCCTTCAGGTTTTCTTCTCCTGGTACTGGGTATTTCACCCTCATTCTCGAACTGACCTTTTTGTTTGCTTGTATCTGTGCTGTCATGGTTGGCTGGTTCCTCAATTCTGCTCGAGCTCTGTGAAGCCTGAAGGCCTTCAGTGGATGACCTACTCTCCCAGTGTGGAAGCATGTGAGGATGTTCTGGAGTACATCCTCTTTCAAGGCTTGGACAACATTCTAGACCCTCGTCTTCATGGTCACCCTCATCATCCTCCTCATGCTCACTATCGTCTGTGGAGCTGTTGGATACTGCAGGGAATATATAAATAAGTATGATTAAACACTGACTATCAGATTTGAGCTTTAATTATGACAGAAATTGTGGTTTGCAGCCTGACAATGTTCTTTCTGAATCCTGAACTCAACATGAATATTTGGGCCTCAGTCAGGTTTGGACAACTATTGCAAACTCTGTACTACAAGCAAGTGCATTAACACTAATGTTTGTCATTGTGAGAATGATGGCTAGTCAGAAATAACCAATGATGCCATTTTATAACCAATGGCCTATTTTTCTCAAATTACCCCGGAGTCCATTGAGATTGGAGACAGATTTGACAAGAGTCTGCTGCCCCTCTTTATCATCAAATTCTTCCATCTTTGGACAAACATAATTGTCAGAGGTGGGTTTAGAGGATCTGTTGATGCGATTACTGGAGGGAGAAAGGCCATCTCTTTCATTTAACCTCTCTATTCGGTCTCTCTCTCTTTCAGATTTGTTCTGCAAAAAAAAAATAACACATTTCCAATACATTTAACAAAGATTAGAAGGACATAGACAGGACAGTAAGATTTTCTATTATAAGGAGGAGAAAACATGTTTTTCCAGCTAACCTTTATTTTTTTCCGATGCTTTATTTTGGGAACATTCTTATTAGCTGGTCGCACAATCTTGTCAGCTTTGATCCATTCATCATACCTAACAGAAAAAAAGGCAGTTGTGTCAATATCCCACCGTAAGATTTAGCTGACAGAACAATAACACAAGGACAAACAGATGCCTCTAAAATGGCATTCAACAATTATACTCGTCACAACATATTAAATTGTTTGCTTTTCATACCTCACAAGATAAGACTAGCAGATGCAAACGTCCTACTCAGTCTGCACAATTGTGACAAAACTTTAATATTATAAACTTGATGCAAACTATTGAGTGAACTTAACATGAATGACAGCAAGAAACATTTCTTGGTTCACCGGCAAAGATAAAAAGTCAAGTTAGTCCCAAAAGGGGCAAACAGCATATGCAGAGATACATCGTAGCTCAGAGCAACCACATACAATCAGTAAATATAAACGTTTAATAATGAAGGTACTGAACAACCACAACCAATGCCCTAGAACAACCACATTTGGTGTTCTAAAGAACCTGTACCTGAACCAGTTTTAAAGACCAGTGTAAATGAGAAATAGCCAGAACCTTTTAAATGTTAAAAAAAAAAAAAAACCTCCACATCATACAAAAGTTCCATACCAGTTAAATGTTTTTCCTGTTTGTCTATTCAACAAAACAATGTAGGAAACTTTATTTTTTATCAGTGCAGTACATAGACATGCATGAAATTAATGTTTAGGATGACGAGATTGCAACTGTGACATGGCACCCTCCCACCTCATTCTCCCTGACATTTAGACCAAACACCCAGTCAACCTGCCCGTCTTCTTTTGCAGTCTAAAGTAGTCATCACCATTATTGTGACATGCAATGGTCTCGAAATGCAGCCAATGGGCTCTCAAAATGTCAGCGCCACTTCAATTAAACGCCAAACGCCTGACTTCATCAACCTTTAGATGGCCACAATAACACTGCACACGCCAGCATTGCAGGGGGAGCCTATCTACCACATTCTGACCTTTTGAAATATGGAAATATGGGAGTTGCCAGGGTCCTGCCTTACCTGACATTCCAGCCACAGTAGTGCACCAGGTAGAGCACCTCTCCCCCCTCCAGGTCTGACTCTTTCACAGTGGCTTCGTACATCTTCTGATTGCGGCCTCGCCCATACCTCACCTGCACCTTCATGCCAGGGGGGTAACACTCAAACTCTTCCCCCTCCTCCCACTCCTGACTGCTGTCATCCCTGCAAGAAAGACAGTTCAGCACTTCCTTGCACTAGGCCTGCCCCAGAATATAGCAGAACAAAACCCACCCCTTCCAACCAATTAAAAAGAAAAAAGTAACTGGGTCTTAAGCTTACACAATAATAAATCACTGTCATTCTCTTTTCCTGTGACTTATATACCAGTCACTTAGACCTATTCTGTAGACTATCAGGGATCTATGGGGTCATCAGCCGGTGAAAAATCCTAATGTACTTTCATATTTGGTTGAAAGGATTTATTGGGGGATAAAATGTAACATTACTGATACAGTTTAAGACTTTGTACCAGCCGTGCATGTATGTAGGGGAGGGGAGGGGAGTGCAGGCTGCAAAGCTAGGCTTAGCAAAGCACAGCAACAAGCAGTGTGTTTCTGTCTACAGTCCTGAAAGCCTAACTGCAAGTACACACAAACACACACATAGATCATCCATAAATTTAAAATCAACTGGCTAATATTGTGTAGCTTTCCCTTAAGTTGCCAAACGAGTTCTGATCCATATAGATAAAGACTCCAAAAGACTTCTGAAGCTGTACTGTGCAGAACCTATTAGGCCTGTAAGCTGTCAGGAGTGCTCCATGGATTTCATCCCACAATCAAAGTGAGATCTGGGGGATTTAGAAGCCGCATCAATACTGCGTCAAGTCTTTGTCATGATTTTCAAACAATTTCTGAGCAGTTTTTGCTATACTCGGTCTGCAACAATGTTTAAGTAGTATGTGCATGTCAACATCCACACGAATGCCAGGTCCTAAAGTGTCCAAGCAGAGTATTTCCCAGAGCATTACACTGCCTCCTCTAGCATCTTCTTCTGGTGCAATGTTTCCCCCGGGAAAGCACACACCCCCAGCTATCCACATGAAGAAAAAGAAATTCATCAGATCAGGCCACCTTCTACATTTGCTCCATACGCCAGGTCTGATGCTCAGCTGCCCATTGCAGTCACTTCCAGTAGTGAACATGGGTCAGCACAAGCACTCCAATTATGCAAACTGGTTAGAGTGCCCACGGTTCGGTCACAATTTTACCATAGACTACATTAATTAATCAGTTTGAGCCCTTCTTTGGGACCTGACCAGATAAGCCTTTGTTCCAGATTTGAGACATGGACCATTGGAAGAAAGAGGCAATCTCTTCTTGTAGCAGAATAATGCAGCCTGTCACACTGCAAAAATGATTCA
Organism: Alestopetersius hilgendorfi; assembly: GCA_037577075.1. NCBI lineage: Eukaryota > Metazoa > Chordata > Actinopteri > Characiformes > Alestidae > Alestopetersius > Alestopetersius hilgendorfi. Next base: position 600 of record JBBIGB010319230.1, on the reverse strand, counting down.
GAAATGGTTTGAGAAAAATGACAGAGGTCAGTGTGTTGACTAGTGTTTTTGGCGGCCTGTTTTAATTTTAATTTTAGTCCAGTCTTTTAGTCGACTGAAACTTGACTAGACTAAAAAGAGTATAGACGTGACAAAGACCAATAAAAACTAAAATGACAGGTTGACACAAAGTCTGAGCATTTTAGTCTTATTTTAGTCATGATTATTTTTGTCTTAGTCAATGAAAACTGATGAACTTTTAGTCTAGATTTAGTGAATGAAAGTTGTATTTGTCTCTTTTTTTTTTTAGTAATGCGATTATATTTAAACCAGTCAATATAGTAGAAGTATCTAGTAGAATAAGGTTCTTATTATTATGTTGTTACCTTATAGACTCAAAAATACTGTACATCCATTCCAGACATGGAAGACACTCTGATTTGAATTTACAACATTTATTTTGCTAACTAAACATGCAAGTAAAATCTAAATGTGTGTCTATTGCCATAAAACCCACATTTGTAAAATTGATAAAAGTCTGAACTTACATTTACATTTACGGCATTTATCAGACGCTTTTATCCAAAGCGACTTTCATTCTCTACCTACAGGGGGCAGTCT
>JBBIGB010319219.1:0-10272 GCA_037577075.1 Alestopetersius hilgendorfi | reverse complement strand
GTGTGTGTGTGTGTGTGTGTGTGTGTGTGTGTGTGTGTGTGTGTGTGTGTGTGTGTGTGTGTGTGTGTGTGCTCTCTTTTTGTGCCTGGTCTCTTATCAGTGGTCCAGGTTGTGACCTGGCTGGCTTCTCTGCCCACACTGCCTTTCTCAGTCTTTCCTGTTTTCTTTCAAACTTTCTCTTTCTTTCTCTGCAATGCTTGGTCTGTTTTATGCCTGTCTGTCTCTCTAACTCTCACATTCTCTCTTTCTGTTTTTGTGGTAGATTAAAAGGCATTTTCATCACATCCTGTTGCCTTCAGCTGCATTTACACCAGAGGCTTGCTCCTGTGTCATTACTCCAGAGATTGTATTCAAATCTCAATATCAGTGAAACTCTCTTGAAGCCACATTCTGGCCTGCACTACTGAAATATCTGCAGATAAGGGGCAGCTCAGGCAAACGTTTCAGACACCAAAAACATTTTGATTAACAACATGAAACATTATTTATTATTCAAACATGCATCTTAAATAAAACACTGTATACAGTAGCATATCTAGCCACAAGGCCAATGACCCTCATGGGCCTTGGCACAAATCCAGAGCTGCCACAGCTGTCGGACTGCAGCACATTGTCTGCAATGGAAAGCTCAACATAACCATATTGAGCAGAAAGCTCCTCACAGTGTTCGGTGCTACTATCTGATACAAGGGAATGTGACATTCCCTCTAATAATGCTAAATTACTGTTACATTCATTATCATGGGGAATATTAAGCTTTGGTTGTTTTAATGTTATATGTAATGAAAGGGTTGGATAAGATATAGATTGAGAAATTCAGTTGTAACATAGCTCATTTTGAATATTTTGTAAGGATCAAGAAGGGGACTGATTGCAATGTAAGGTCAATGTAAAATATATTTTTAACTGAAAGCCAAGGCCAGGAAAAGCTTGCAGACCCAGTGCGTTACATTTTTAGTGGACTTTCTATTCTATTGTAGCTGTCATATTTATTGCGTTATGTTTAGTCTGTGTATCTGACTATGTGTTTATGTTGCATGTCTTCTTTATACTGATCTTAGTGCTTGACAAAGAAACACTGAGAGGAACGTAGACTCAACAGGAGAAACCCATATTCCTCCTGACCACAACAGATAATAGAGTCATATGTAATGAAAAACTGTGAATTAAAGTTCTATAAAGGCTTGTATATAAGACCAAATGATTCATTCACCAAATTGTTCACTTATTCAATCTACACAGCTTATACATTGTGTAGACACCAAATAATCCATTGCATTTACTAAGTAACAGATGGACTAGATAATAAGCCTATGTTTTAAAGTGTATAAAACGACACTGGCGTTGCTCTCAGTGTTAAGCAGTACAAGTATTATATAGCGCACATTCATTTAAGCTGGCTCAGTACTTCAAAACCCTGGCTCTTTCATCATAGGATAACGTAAGACAGCACTGAAGAGCTTTAAACTTTAACTCTAATTTGAAAAGGTCTAACTGTCTTTTGTCATAAGACTTACTTGACTGAAAGTTGTGCAAATTAAGGCCAATGACTCTGGCTCTGTATTAAGTAAAGGTGACTAATTAGGATTTAGTGAAAATGTAAACACATCCTCTACAGAGAACCAAGTTACACGTGCTAAAATGCAAAATTACTTTTTCTTTTATTAACTGAACATAGTGGAAAAGTGGATAATAGAAAGGGGCTTGTGCAAAAGTGATACCACATTATTTAATTTACGTATTGATTCTTTCAGTGTGTTAAGCAAATGAATGTCTATTGTGCACAAAAACTTGCAGTAGAATGTCATATTTATTTCCTGCATTAGCACTGCACTGTGTGTGCCCTGTGGGCATCTATGGATTTTATAGTCACAGACAAAAAAACTCCTTCCTTTAGTGTCAGCAGATCATTTCTCAGACTGCTTCAAATCCTAAATTCATTGCAAATATACCTCATGAGTACAGCACTGTCTACGTGTGAGGGCACATTAGACTGGAATAGTAATTATCACTGTTTGCACATGTGCTGCTAGAGGAGCAGAAGACCAGATGACCTTACCCTGATGCCTCTTTTCTGAGAAATTGCGTGATACCTTAGCTGACCTCCTCGGTATTACAGTACAATTGGGCAATATTCTGTGCCATGCTACGCATTTAGTTCTCAGTGACAAATCTGTTTTTGTGTGCAAGCCATTGCAGTATTCCTTGAAATGAACCGGATGTAAGAATGTTCCCGCTACCTAGGGGCAAAGCGTAAAGTTGCAAACGGCTTTGCAATAAAAAATGTATTAATGTCAGAGACTGTTGATACTTGTCAACATGATGTGATTATGGATAGCAGATGTCATTAAAGATTCAATCAAGGCTGTGTGTAATCATTTGCAGACTTGCTTGGTGTGTCAATTTGGAGTTCAGTGCTGATGTAATCAGCCTGATTAGGGAGGAGATTCACGTGTCACCAGCAGAGGGCGACCTACATTCACTTTAATGCATAATGCATCCGAATATGCAAACTGGACTCTTTCATTCAAGGTCTGGTCTTTCAAACACATTGAAACAATGAGGTACTTTTCACTAGTGGAAATGATCGCTTGGGACACTAGACGATTTTGTGGGGAACCAGAATTAACGTCAGAGTCAAATGTGCTGGCCTTTGCAGAGTACCCTTTTATGCAAATGGCTTAATATAGCATGAAGCCCTAATGAAGTGTATTATACTGTAGGTTTACTATTGATTGTATTTATGATCTTAACCCAAAAATTCATAGCATCAGCTACTGAAATGTGCTTGTGTTGAATGATGCTAATAACAGCACTACAGAAATCAGTGACAGCTGGCATTTCCACTTGATGGAACGCTGCAGCCTCTGCTTCATCAGACTGTCATTAACCCTGAGAGGGCACAATTAGAACTCAGTCCATACTTTACATGCCAGGACTCCCAGACATGCAAAGCATGGGCCTGACGTTATTGTTTATCTAGGCAGACGTATACATCCTTGCCCAAATGGCTCTTATTCAAACAAGCTGAGGTTTAATATGAAATCACCCATGACCAGCAGAAACAGGGGGGGACATGTGAGAGTGTGGCAGTGGGCCGAGAGAACCGGGGTATCTGATACTCCCATTGTGCCGAACACAAACAGACCAATCCACTGTGAAAAAGCATTATATTCCACTAATAAACATCAGTTGCTGAAAGACAAGCGGGAAGCCAAGTCCTAATCCCACACTTCCTCCTTCCACAAGTACCGATTCTGTGTGAAATTAGGTTGACCTGCATTTTAACATCTCACTGCCAATAAGCTCCGTAAGGAGGAGAGGAAAGTCCAACTGGATGAGAAGTGACAACGTGCTTCTTTCAAAAATGTATTTATTTATTCTTTTTTTTTTTTTTTTTTAAAGAAAAAAAGAAGTGACATTGTGCTTTATACCAGTTTTGTAACTGTCAGGAGCTTGGGTTGGGTGCATACGTCTTTGTTTTTCTCATTAACCATCATCAAATGATCCACTGAACTGTGATTATGAATGGCTATAAAACTCAAGTGCAAATGTAAAAATAAAAGGGGAGAAAGAGTTCTTTGGAGTAATGTTACAGAATTTATGCTTTTGACTCTCTAAAGAATTTTTACATTAATGCTTCTTTAATGAAGCATATTAGTAAAAAACCTTATCAGTTTCAAAGAGTATCCTCATAAGACAAATACAATTCAGTAACCAAAAAGATCTGAAGTTTAATCATATTGTTTTTTTCATGCCTCCAGTAACACACCTGACTGTCCTGGTTTCCATAATACTGAGCCTGGGATCCCCTGCCCTCACTGTTGTAGACAGTGTCCGCTAATGATGGAAAGGTGGCAGCTTTTTGTCCAAATGGCTGAACTAGCCGACCCGATCACAGTTAATGCCCAAGACACCAAGCCAGGCAGCAACACCCCAGTTACTCAAGTCACACTTCGAGTTCAGTTGTTGATCTCCTCACACCATCAAGTATATACCCAAGTTTCTGCCTCACACTCAGCATCAAAACATTCAGGGTTTGTCTTAGCTAAAGCATCCAATCCGGGATTGGAATGCAGTTACAATTCTATGCGGGTCTTCATTCTCTCTTAATGTGTGTTTTACCAGCCCTATCACCTCTTATACTACCTCAGTAGAAAGTCCATATGGACATCATAACAGTAAGATCCACATCTCTGGCCAAAGCCACAGGGCAACCCGTCTTCCCCCTCACTGGCCCCGGGACTGAGCTCCAGCCTAGCGCTCCAGCCCCTCAGCTACATGTTTATCCATTGTCAGAACCTGAAACAAAAGCAATGGAACAATATGTGGCCAAGCCCCATTGGTTTCTTCCTTCACTTAAATGAGTTAGTTGCACCTGTCCTTTGTTCTCTTATTCTCTTCATAAGCCCAGCTCAAACCGGAGATTACTGTCAATTCAACATCGCATCTGGTTGCTTGTTGTGAGTGCCGTGCTTGTTGTCTCTCACAGTCCTGACCTTTAACACCATTTACACCCAGCTCAATTATGAGACAGTGCCACGCTGTTTACTGGATGTCTGGAAGTCATGTCAACCACAGAGCTTGAGGGATGCTGTCCTGTCATACAGAGTGTGCTGGTTAGATAACTTGAACTCTGTATTGATGTTTTGACTAGTTTGAGCCAGTATTATATTTTGTTTAGTTTGCTTTTCCACCTTTGAGATGAAAGGAATTGCGATCAACTCCTGTAAGTGCATCTCTCTTCTGTGCCTCGTAGCCCATTGTGACACATTTGAACTTGTGTTTTATCAAGCAATGGATTGACCTTATGTATGTGCAACTATATATTTATAAATGTTAATTCATATTTTGTAAGATGTTCCTGACCTAATAAATAATGAATAATAATAAAGAACTAATCCACCCTTATTGTAAAGTGGTACTGTTTTTTCCCCTGAATTGTACATCCAAGCCAAGAATTATTTGTTTAAGATTTGTTTATGAGTCCACTCCAATATATGACACAACCTTACCAAGACTTACTCATAGGATGTAAAGAAGTTGGCCAATATTATCCTAAACAAGCCCCTGCTGATTCCATCACACCCTGCAAGCCTGTGCTGATTCCATTTCAGGCCTAAATCTAATAGCCTCAGTCTTTTTTGTTTATTTCAGAGAGGTAGTATGCGGATCTATAGCTTGTTCATTCCCAGGGGTGTCTAGGAGTCCAGACAAGCAGTACAGACAAACACGCATTGGTTGCATGTTGGGGGGGTCTCCATTTTTAAAAGGCCCGAATGCTGAGTTGAGTCATTAGGCTGAAGTTTATTGTCTGCAAAAGACCCCAGTGCATAGTAATGAGACCAGGGCTCCGCTCTGAGCCCTTGTGCTTACAGCATCTCCATTTACATAATGATACTGTGAGATGCAGCTTTCCCAGTGCCCTCTGAATGTGTAACCATATGGTGCAGAGTGGGATCGGGGCAGCCTTCTGGTGCTCTGGGTAAAAATTCCCACAATGGCCCGATAGAGGTCACAGAGTAGATGGCAGTGGGAAGCCTTTTGTCTTGAAATTAATTTGAGCCTCTGGAATACAGTAAATCAGTCAGCTCCCTTCATGTTATGGTTACATGTATGTTGTCAGCAGCTTAGAACAGAAGCCAAATAGTTTCTTCAATTGTTCTTTAGTAAACGCACTGGCTATACATAGAAATGTTAGCAGTATCATCTGAATGCATATTTTTGTCTTGTTAAATGATTCTGCTCTATGATGGAAACGCTGCTGTTGTTCTTTAAATATCTGTCAATGTTCTATATAGCACCAAACAGAATTAAACTACAGTTACCACTCCAAAAACCCTCATTATTTAAGACTGTAAGTGGACGCAGTGTCAGGACCTTCCATATGCCACAAAATCATGTTATCCACTCTGCTTTCCAGGATGCCATAGAAAGAAGACCTTTCAATGGATGGTTGTTAAAATTGCCTTTTTTGTGGATGAGATGTGCTCCTTAAGTAGAACTAACCATCAAAACAACTTCTATATTTAGTATAGAAGACATTTGTAAAAAAAAGAAAATAAAAGGTGCACTAGGATAGCAGAGGAGAGGATGTAGCGATAGCGCACAACTGGGCCAGACTCTCTGAACACACTGGAGTGAATACGTCCAGCAGATGAAACTCAAGAGTTTTCTTGCATGATGTATTGAATCACAGATTTGACTTTTTTATCTCCAAGGTAACATTGTTTGAAAATTATTTGAAACACATGTGCAGACTGTTCTTCTCGCAGTCATACTGTTACTGTTATAACAAATGAAAATGGTTGCATACAAATGTAGGTGCCCGCACATGCACCCCCTCCAATATGTGTGCATGTGCTCCTGCAGCCTGGACAGCATGATGAGAGTGTAAGCGTGTCCAGATGGCAGCCATATTGGCTCTAACATTAGCCCCAGCTGCTTTGTCTGAGCGTGACTATGCACTTTCTCATCACCCGGCCCATGCTGACAGCCTGTGGCATATGCAGGACTATGGCAACTGCTCTTGCTCCAAGAATAGGGGCAGATGTGGCTTAGGCCCACGAATACATTATACACTCATTGCTATTTCTTTCATCTGGCCAGACTATGGATTCACTGTATGTATGACAACATCGCGCTTATTCACGCCACGTCATAAATAAAGGTAATGTACGGGAATCTGGAAACAAATGTAAATGTAAATGAACAATGTTTTCCTAATGAGCTAATTGTAACTTTTCATACTCTAACATTTTAAAACAGAAAATGTATGAAGTCCGAGCAAATTAGAAATTGTAACTGCAAGTAAATATGATACAATTATGCTTCCTAAATGAAATAAGGATAAAATATCTACTCTAAATTTAAAGCACAAATGTGGTATGTGATACTTCTGATAAAATCCCTTAGAAATAATATAACATCGAATTACATCCTGCTTTTGTAATCACCAGCAAGAACTGCAGCTTCTGAAGACTCTCTTGTATTTGGAGGTTAGGGTGAAGATGCGGTTGTCTGACAGTGATAAGAGGAATTTTGTAGGCCAGGGAAATAGCACTTTTATCACCTATAAAAGATCAAATCCATTACTTTTATCAGCTCTGGGAGATCAGACATATTACTCTCAACTAAGGACAAGGTTCTTTACAAGAATAGCCCAGAACTCAAATGCTGAAGATTTTGCAATGATTTTTTTACATCCCAGATGCACCCTGCTGTTCTACAACAAGCCTTTCTGGATGGTATAGAGCTCCAGGAGTGAACTTTCTAGCAGTAACACTTCTGTATCAGTCTCTACATGGCTCCATCTCAGTACACTGTTGGAGAGAGGGGGCTAAGCTGTAGAGCTACAGTGCATTACCCTACATGCCTCTACCACTGTTTGTTTACAGCCAGTGCCCTGAATCTTACTGGGTCGTTCCATCCCCTGATACCTCCCTGACCAGACAGCCTGATCAGAGCTGGCTCTTTATGTGTCTGCTTAACAGCCTGGTGGCTTTTGTTCCTCAACTCTCTGTCTCGTAACCCTCCCACACCCCCTTGTTCTAAAATGGTTATCCTTACAGTTTTTTTTACATTTATTTTAACTCACTTGTAGCTCATGATGTAGTGTAATTCTGTGAATACTCAGAGAATAATCATTTTGGTACATTTTTGTCATGTTTCCATTTTTCTGATGAGAAAAAGTTAAAAGTGTAAACTCAAAGGTAATTTAGGTGTAAATGTAAACGTAATACAGCGCAAAACTATGTACTTTTATTAATACACACAATGTTAAAATATTAACTTCATGTATAACAAGGCATCAATAATGACTCCAGCCAGCTAAAGGTTAAAGATGAAGCGGCTCCAGTGAGAAGACACAAGGGAAGGAGCTTTCTTTAATTACTCAACCATAAAATGCCAATGAATCTTGTGATCATGGATGAAATTAAACACAACACTCTCTTTGATGTGAGGCACTTAGCTGTGGGGAATTTGTGGATGAGAAGAACAATCTAATTTCTCAGGGTTTGTGCAATAAGCTATTAAACGCTTGCCCTCGGCCATACTTATCAAAAGGCTTGACTGCATGTGGCCATGAATCCTTCGCCTGGAGGAGAGCAGACAGGGTGGCATGGACCACATGTGAAACACAGACACAGTGACTCTACCCCAGATCTCAGTCCAGGCATCCGACACTCACACTGTACACTCTGTACTCTGTGTACACATCTTATTCTGAACATATGTTGCACTAAACAGAAATCAAATGCAACAGTATCCAACAGTTTACTGTAGTACAGCATTCATAACACCCACATTGATCATTGCCTTTTCTGACAATGATCAACTTTAAAATCTCTTAAAGGTTACACAATTCATTTATTTCTACATTATTTCTACATTAATTAAAAATGTTTATAAGTTTATTAAGTTTATTTCAATAAACAACTGTCCTAACACTTAAGATGAAATTACATAAATTACATAAAAGTCTTTATATAGTTTGTGTTGGTTTATGTTCATTGTTAAAAATGAATTATGTATTTACATATTTTATCACATTGCAAGTTACACACAGAATACATTGACATTCTGTATCAACAGCTTTGATAGTTTGTTGTTCTTGTTGCAGAAATGCACTCCTTCTTTACTACTTGGTGTTAATATTTCAGAACCGGCACTTACTGAATCTAGAATTATGCACAGCACTTTTTTGCTACACTACTAATAAGGTTTAATAAAGTCCTAAACATGCATGTTAACACAATATGAAATACGTTTGGTATATCCTGCAAGAAATGATTTTTAAGTGAAAGAAAAAGACAGGCAAGGCTACAGTATAGTCTCTCTTGCTGCATTGGTCATTTTGAAAATTTCAGTCTGCTCTGGCCTTTGATGGTTGCTCCCCTTCCACTCTATGTGGCAGAGATGAGTGCCTATTATTTGTCCATTGCTGTAAAAGCATCCTGAGTTGCAGACTGCAAGTATTAATAGCAGGCAGGGCGGGGTCTGCCTGTATTTCATCTGTCTGTGGCTGTATTGCTCATTTAGTGTTTGTTACATGCATGCAGTCATTGGGTCACTGATTCATGCTGTGTGAGAAGTGTGTAAAATCGAGTGAGTGTAAAACAGTGGGAGATGGCATAAACTTTACCTCACATGCAAAGTAATTCCCATCGTTTTATGAGGACTCATAAACACAGTGCTGGGTCCACTGAGAAAATCCCTCCGTCACCTTAGTGGCATACATGAAAGGAGATGAAAGCCTTTTGTGTGGAGAATGATACTGGGGTTTTAACACTCAACTGTGAGGCCTGCATGGGCATCTGGTTGTTTTAACTACAGCACTGCCTGCTGAAGTTGTCCTTTCATGGATCTGTTTAGACAAAACTATGGATTCACTGAATATTTTGTGTTCATTTACATGAAGTCCACTGATATTTAAATCGTCTGCCAAATAAAACAGTTGAGATATAAGCAAAATTGAACAAAATCAAACTGAGGGATTTCAGAGAAAACAGTGATTGGGATCTCTGGTTCCTTTTTATTCACTATACAAAATGAATAGTGGATCTTCACTCATCTGCAAAATTATATGCTGTATAATAGTAAAATAGTGGTAAATCGTTTTGTCTTATAGCATTTTGCACATCAAGCTTTACATACATTTCCCAAATTCAGTTCCAAAACCATAGTGTAGTACATGCTTGGAAGAAATGTCCTCAGCTTCAATGGAACATTAATGTAACTAGATTTTGAGTAAAGAGTAAAGAAAACAAAAGCAATTCCATTTTGATATGATATGCAGTTTGCAATGTGGGAAGTGGGCAACATTTACTGTGTTGTTCTCTTGCACAAGCTTTATCTCAGGGTCTAAGCTGTAGCTAAAGTAAGTGTTGTGTTTGTCAGTGGTTACCTATTCTCCACATCAGCTCCTCCCTGTTTGGAGGATAACGAGGAAAGAGAAGATAAACCCAGACACAGCTTTTAGAGCACATTCATTTGTTGACTTAATAGCTTACGTGCTCTAAATTTCAACAAAGCTGTGGCTTTGCTGAGCCTTTCAGCAAGAAACAACATATTCCTGCAGTTTGGACCCACTCAGTCTCAGGGGTAGGAGGAAGAGGAGAGGATGGGGAGCAGAGAGAAAGTGGAGACAGTGAGAGAGGGAGAGGGAGAGGGAGAGGGAGAGGAGAGGAGAGGGGAGGAGAGGAGAGAGAGAGAGAGAGAGAGAGAGAGAGAGAGAGAGAGAGAGAGAGAGAGAGAGAGAGAGAGAGAGAG
>JBBIGB010319182.1:0-10274 GCA_037577075.1 Alestopetersius hilgendorfi | reverse complement strand
AGAGGGAGGGAGAGAGAGAGGAAGACAGAGAGAGATAGAGAGAGAGAGAAAGAAAGAGCGAGAGAGAGAGAGAGAGAGAGAGAGAGAGAGAGAGAGAGACAGAGAGATGTCAGATGGTCTCAGATGGAGCAGCGGTTCTCTGTAGAGCCGAAGAGTCTTTTTCCTCACACACTTCTGTTCAGCTTTCGTGGGGTTTGTAATACATTTAATATCACTATGATCTTCTGCCCAGGAGCTCAAACCAGCTCCATGTCTCCACTCAGCCCAGAACAGCCGAGTCAGCGCGTACAGACTCTTCCATCACAACAAAACACTCTTCACTGCAGATTTTACAGTCTGTCCGTTAATGAACCCCAACCCCTCGGCCCAGAACTCCTAACTACTGTTTACACATCACAGCCCTATTCCCCCACAGTGGCTTTACAGGAAAGATTATTCACAAGAAACAGAAACATTACATTATGATCAATGCAGATTGAACGTAGTAATTAGTAACTAGATAAACAAAAATGTGTTTTCCACCACATGCCAGCTGTTTCCCTTTTCCAAAAACATATTGTAGCCAAACATGTTGCAAACCAACAGACAGCGTTCTGGAATAAACAACTTCATACTTAAGTTCCTCAGCTACATAAATACAGTCAACTGACAGACCTGAGGTGGTGTGACCCATGCCCTTATAAATATGTGATATATTATACATATATTAAAATCCCTGTAACAAAATGTATGTTTCTTTAAAATATTTCTATTACATTTCAGTATCATTTAATGATGTACATTACATTGTATTATATTGTATAATACTATGTTACATTATGTTACATTATTCATTAAGTCATTTTCTGAGCACATGTTGTGTTTTTGAGAGGATTGGTACTGCTGGTTATGCTGGTACTGGTGTTGATGTTGCAACGTTTTCAGCTCCTGTTATAAGAGCAGAGCAATGATCTGGTTTATCACAGCATCTCCCGCGGTGCTGATTTCACTATAGCGAGCCGAGCGTCTCGTTCCCCCTGAGCTTCTAGTCGTGACTTGTGACTTGGACGATGCCTCGACTAGAACAGCGTAGCGCAATGAAAAAAGGCCTTGAGCAATCCTGAAAAATCCTCGTCTCTAGGCAGCGTTTGGCCCGTGAAATCGGTGAAGGCGTGGGTCGTCTTCAGTACACGCCCTGAAAGGGGATATTACTGGAAATGAACTAAAGGAACGTGGAGTTGGACATTAAACAAGCCTTAATGCAACTCAACACTAGCGTGAGGGCCGTGAGGACCTAGCCTGTACACACTCATCTACTTTACATACGACACACCGGGGGAAACCGGACTCTCTGGTGTCTTGTGTCACACACCTTGGCACACTGGACCTCTCTGGTATGGCAGAGCATCAGATACTCTGAGCAGAAAATGTTACTAAAAGCACTATGACGTGATCAGTGACTAATATGCAATTAACTGGAGTGGGTATAGTTTTTAATTAGCTATCAAGTTGCCATTTAATTAGCTATACGTTGGTTTGCATATAGCTTTTATTAGTCTTCAAAACAGCCCTAAAGTCCTTATTACCAAAAAGAAAAGGCTCTAAAGGCATTAGAACCCTTAAAAGGCACAACCAGCCTTATTGGTTAACCCTTGCCTAACCTACAGCAGCAGTCCCAAAGACATGGGCAGACTTTGAAATAGTCCTTCTGGCATGAGTACTCCTTACTACCTTACATAATCTGTCCGTAAAGTGTGAGTAGCCCTATACTGACCTATGGAAACAGCCCTAAAGACGTTACTGACTGCCCTGAAGGTGTAGAGCTTAGTGCCCTTCCAAAACAGCTTGAAATGCTACACAACCTTCCAGAAACAGCCCTAAAAGTGGTGAAACAGCCCTAAAAGTGGTGAAACAGCCCTAAAGGCACAAGAAATTATCCCAGAGAAATAGCCCTAGTGACATGGATACACAACAACAGCCCTAAAGCGTACTAATGAACACAGTCCTGTAGTGTATCCCACCAAAACAGGTCAACAGAGATTACAGTACACTCCAGGAACAGTCCAACAAGTGCAAGTGGTGAGACAGCCTTAAAGGCATTTTTAACTCATTCTAAAGAGACCTAAATACATGAGCAGACCTTAGTTCCACCCTAAAACAGCCCAAAATGTGTAAGGTCTAATTACAGTACCCTCCAGAAACAGTTCTAAAAGTGCAAACAACCCCAACTAGCTCATTAAAATGGTCCTTGAGGTTTCAGCAATGCCCACCATCAATCACAGCACCTTACAGGAACAGTCCTGAAGGTGTAAGTAACTCTATCCTAGTTTAGGAAACAGCCCCAAATGCATGAGTGACCCTTCAGCAGCCCTGAAGTAGTGATTCCTTAGTAAAGTAAAATTGCACAACACTCCAGAAACAGTCGTAACACTACATGTAACGAAACAACCCTAAAGGAAAGAACAACTCATTCTAACCTACAGAAACAGCCCTAAAGTCTAGGAGAGACATAATTACATTAAAGAAACAGCCCTAATGTTGTTAGTAGCCCAACTTACCCATCCAAAGCAGCCCAAAATGCATAAGCATAATTACATAAACAGACCTATGGAAACAGCCCTAAAGTCATGGGTAGGCATCATTACACTAAATAAACAAAATCAGTCTACTGACAAAATTGCCCAGAAAGGCATAGCCCTTATTACCCTTCCAATACAGCCTGCAAAGCAGTAATTTACAAAACCCTCCAGAAACATTAGTAACAGTACACATAATGGAACAGCCATAAAGGCATCAGTAACTCATTCTAACCTACAGAAACAGCTCTAAAGATCTGGTTAGACATATTTCTGCTAAAGAAACAAACACAGCCCTGAAGGCCATTTTAACCTTTTAAAACAGCCTGAAAGGCATAAGCAGTAATTACACTGCACTCCTAAAAGAGTCCTGAAGGCACGAGTAACCCGCACTGACCTACAGAAACAGCCCTTAAAGAACAAACTCCTATCAGCTTAATGAAGCAGCCCTAAAGGTTTCCGTAGTGCCCACTAGCCCCTCCAAACAGCCCTGTGTGAAAAAATAACACCACCATATTACACAGACTGTACCGAAGGGGCCATAAGCCCTATACCAGCTTATTGTCTCATTAAAGTGGTCCTGAAGGTGTAGCCCAGTGTCAACCTACCGGTCCAGCCCCCCCAAGGCTGACCTGGAAATGTGGGTAGCCTACAAAAACAGCTCTGAAGACACAAACAGTCCAGAAGCTGCCCTAAAGGCTTGAGAGACCAAAAGGTCTAAAAGTGAGCTATCTTAGAGAAGAAGCCAAGTATCTTTTACTGTCCTACAGAAAGAGCAAAAACCCCATCCATGTTCTGGACATGAAGCTCAGCTCCCAGTTGTTATGAGAATATTGTTCCTTTATTCCAGGGCTTAAAGCAAAGCCACAAACACACCTCGCTGCCTCGCACAGGCATGCAAATCCCATTCAAATCACCCTCCCCTCGCATGAGAGCCCAGCCAGCGCCTGGGTGGAGGCTGAGCAGGCGAGGAGGCTTTTTTACGCACAGCCGCCTCACAGGAGACCCGGGCAACGTGGAGCGCCACCACACAGACCGACCCTTCATTGTCTTCCCCTCCCAACTTTCCCCTCCAGGAGCTCTTACCTTGCGCGCGCACAGGTGAGTCCCTCGTGACAGAAGGCTATTCCTCGTGCTAGAAGACTATTTTTCCTCCTCCTCCTCCTCTCGCCCTTCCAGTTTCAGTAACCGGTGCCCCCCACACCGGATCAGCCACGGAGCTCCGACGCGGGTCTCTGTCCAGCACCACCACGCTTTGAACAGCTCCCCTGACGTCATCCCCCAACCCCACCAGGGCCACGCCTTTCAGACGGCGAGCTCCACCAATCAGAGCCCGGGCCACCGAGCGGTCCACTCGAGTTAAAAAAAACACCCAACCCCACCCAACACACACAAACACACACACACACACACACACACACACACACACACACACACACACACTCAGGCTAATTCTAACCACCCTCTCTCTCTCGCTCCCTTTCTATGTCTCTCGCTCGCTCTCCCTCTCTGGCAGGGACCGCAGCGCGCACACACACACAGGCAAAGCATTTAAAATTCAGTTTTTGTACACACCTCCGTACTGCACTGACATGACTCATGAGAGAAGTGCAGCAATTCAGCCAGAAAAGCACACACACACACACACACACATAATGTGAACAGACCTCCTCTCCATACTGTGTCAAATTTAAAAACTGCAGGGACACACACCCACCCACCTTGCATCCATCCTACACACTGCTGACCACCAGACCTTCCACAGACAGACACACACACACACACACACACACACACACACACACACACACACACACACACACACACCTCCTTGGAGGAATCCAAACTGAAAAAACAGACCATAATGATCAGCTTGCTGTCAGCAGAGATGGATTGAAAAAACGCACAGCAAAATAACAACAACAGGCGTAAACAGCAGAAATACGCTGCATACATTACGTTCAGCCAATCAGACGCCGTTATTGCAAATGTATGCAAATCTCACCCCGAGTCCGTGTGGAGGTCCGAGCTACAACAGCACGTCTCTCTCTCCCTCTCTTTCTCAGGATCACTCTCTCTCCCCGCTACCATCCTTCACAAATATCTCTCTCCCTCCCTCCCTCCCTGCTTTCTCTCAACGTCTCCATCCAATTCCCCATTCCACCTTAAATGCTG
The DNA here is from genome assembly GCA_037577075.1 of Alestopetersius hilgendorfi. NCBI lineage: Eukaryota > Metazoa > Chordata > Actinopteri > Characiformes > Alestidae > Alestopetersius > Alestopetersius hilgendorfi. Next base: position 5,544 of record JBBIGB010319182.1, on the reverse strand, counting down.
CACCATTTAAGGTGGAATGGTGAATTTGGTTCCAATAAGGAGCCAAACTTCAGCCTCGTCATCCTTCACACGTCCCCATCCCCCTCCACACGTCCCCATCCTCCTCCACTCACTCGTCTCTTTCTCCTCCATACTTTACACCTCTCTCCATCACTCTGTCTCCCTCCCTTTTCATCTCTCTCTCTCTTTATCTCCCTCTCTCACTTTCCCCATCACTTCCTCCATCTCTCTTTTTGTCTCTCACTCTCTCCTCTATTTCTCTCTCCCCATTACACTCGCTCTCTTTTCCTCCTCTCTCTCTCTCTCTCTGAATCACTCTTTCTCTCCATCGTTCCCCCTTTCTCTCTTTCTTCGTCGTCCATTATGACAGCGCCTCCTGGGCAGAGAACCTCACCAATCGTTCTCCACAGCGAACAAAGACAAGCACCACTTCCACGCACTTATAATAAAGAACACTACAACAACATTAATCATAATAATAGTAATAACAGCCCACCTGTGCCTGGCAGGTCATGTAAACACTGCAGTGCAACAGGGACTACAGATCACTGACCTGATGCACACAATACCTTCAAAAACACCTTATTTCATATAAAAATGATTTTTCTGCAGGGCTTATTGCAGTGTATGAGCTGCACGAAATCAATGCTCGTTTATTGGACGTTGAAATCGAAGATCCTACAGAAGAACTACAATTCCCATGATGCACCGCAAAAAAGAAAATACTCTCCACAGCCAAAAACGAAGCTAACATTTCACCATAAGATACTTTTGGGAAAGTTCGGAGTTTTTTAAAACCTGCTTTGGCGTCTTAGTGTACCGTGTTGGGGTTTAGGTGTTGTTTGAGATGGATAGAAAGATCCGAATGAGGATTAGCGTTGTAGTCCAGACTGCATGCTAGAGGTGTCGTTACACGTTTTCCCAGCGAATCTTAAACTGAATAAAGGGTTTAAGATGTAAAGCGGTGCGAGTGATGGCTCGGATTTCTTGTTTTATCATGAAAAGACAGAAAAAGTTTGTTTTTTACCTTTATATAAAGCAGCAGCGCAGCAGCACCGGCTCGTCGTTTCTTATCGTGAACGCGTCGTGGAGCAGCCGGAGGAGCGGCCCCCTGGTGGAGAACAGGGATGACTGCAGCCTAGACACTTCTTGAATACTTCTTTTATTGTTTAATATCAATTTGAGCTGCACGATACGAACAGAATATCAGTATTGCGGTTTTACTGCTACATATTGTGATTCTGATACTAAAGGGCCCATATAATCACTTTTCTAGAATTAAGAAGCCCTAAATATTAAATATTATTTCAAACAGCCCGTCTTCAAATCATGGCATATTGCGATCTTTTGTGATACAAATATTGCAGAGACCACTATTACGATAATAATTAACAGGTGATATATCGTGCCCAGGGGCGCCGGAAGTATTGTTAATTGTGTTTGGGGGGGGTTCACATTTAATTTGGAGGGCAGTGGTTAGGTGGTGCGATCAGAAAGTCATCATGATTTCAATTTCCAAGGCCCCTAGCAGTCCTGGGTTTTGAACCCACCACCTTCTGATTGCAGGGGCAACTCCCTAACCACCCCACCCTAATCATCATGATTTCAATTTTCCTCAGTGGTGCCCCTAGCAGTCCTGGGTTTTGAACCCACCACCTTCTGATTGCAGGGGCAACTCCCTAACCACCAGAACACCAGCTGCCCACCATGTACTACACAACAACAAGACTAGATAGGCCGAGTCCGGACGCAATGAGAAACGGTGTAACTTTTGAATTCTGAAACAGAAAAAAGTATCCCTAAAGTTTCTGAGCCTAATCAGACTGCAGAGGGCCAATGGAGGACATTCTGGATTTGGGTGTTGTAAGTAAACCAGAGTCTGTTGACCATAACGTATGGGATGTGGTGTAGAGACGGAGCAGGTCAGGTTTATAACAGGCCATGACAGGCTTTAACCACTAAAATGTGAGCGTCGCCTGGCACAACAACTCCTTATATGGAAGTTCTCCTAGAAGTTATTGTGATTTTAAAAAAAACCCCAGAAATAATAATAAAAACATGTAATACAATAACCACTACTGAGGTTTTAAAAATGACATCACATGAGCATAGAGAACAAAAATGAACACATTTCTCTTATTTTAGGTCTAAGATATAAACAGAAAAACACAAGATCTTGGGAGAACTTTCAGGATAGTCTCCGCTCACAAGTGGGTGGGGGAAGCCCAGAGAGTGAGGGAGGTCTGGAGAGCAGCTGAGTGAAAGCGCAGCATGAGGCGAGCGTATAGGAGAGCAAACACTGTTCTACGCTGTTATATATGTAATACACACTTTGTTCAAAGGGTTAAATGAGTTGTATCTGTATGTTATTAAATGTTAGTCGCATCACCTGCTGCTATTTTATTGCATTCATCAGCTTTTCATGGTACAAACACTAAGTCACTTTTCATAACCACAACTCATTTTTTCTTATTTTATATCTGTTATGGTTATTTTGTTATTCCATTTGAAGTATTACTACTGTTGTCTTTTCTAAACTCTTTATTCCTCTTGTTGCGCTGATCATGTTCATGACAAAAGAACTGGCTGGAGTTTTTAATGTAATTGAGAAAGTCTTCTAGCTGGAAGATCATTACACTGATCTAAGCGTGAAGTAAAAAAGGCAATAATAAAAGCATTTCAGCACCCACTGAGAGACTTTGACTGAGAGGGAGTCAAAGTGCCGTCATTTCAATGCTGAGATCTGAGTCATCCATCAGTGCAGAGTGCGTGAGGCCTCCCTGTTCCCTGATGGTTAGAAACAGGAACCCTGATGCTGTTTAATACTGACAACATTGCGTGCCAGGCAGATCTGTAGCCACTCAGGATCCGACTCTGTGGTCAGCGTTGTGTGTGTGTGTGTGTGTGTGTGTGTGTGTGTGTGTGTGTGTTTTAAATGGGATGCAAAACAGCTCAAACACAGAAGCGACCACAGAGCTCAGCTGATCCTGGCAGTGTAAACACAAGGGAAGTGTTTCTAATAAAGTGTCCAGTAAGCAAAAGTAATAGATGGTGTTTCTAATAAAGTGTCCAGTAAGCAAAAGTAATAGATGGTGTTTCTAATAAAGTGGCCTGTAAGCAAAAGTAATAGATGGTGTTTCTAATAAAGTGGCCTGTAAGTGAACTCAATAGAGGATGTTGTCAATAAAGTGGCCAGTGTGTGAAATCACAAGGTGTTGATAAGAGAGTGGCCGGTGTAAACACACGGAGGTGTTTCCAATTAAATGGCCAGTCAGTGAAAGCAATATATGGGGCTTCTAACTGAGTGCCCAGTGACTGAAAGCAATACAGTGTTTCCAATAATGTGCTCAGTCAGTGGAAGGGTAAGAAGTGAGGGTGGGCGTGGCTTTGCGTGAGTGGGCGTGGCCGGTGTACTTGTGCCTTCTCTGTAGTTTCCGGTGGAGGTTCAGTCCAGCTCAGCCTGCAGCCATGGCCCGGCGCAGGGAGCGGCTGTGCGCGTGCATGAGCGTGCTCATCCTCATCGGCATCTTCATCGTGGTCCTGATCGCGTGCTCAGCGCGCCAAGCGGATAGGGGGGAGTGTCTGTACAGGAGGGCTGCGGTGGCTGCAGACTCAGAAACCTGCTCCCGTATCGGACGGTGAGTGAAGCCCCCAACTTCTGCTTGTAACTCTCCGTTCCCCCTACGCTATTAAGGTGCTGTTTAAGGTGGAACGGAGAGTTCCAACATAGTCATCTGTTTGTTCAATTCTCACCTAAAACTTACAAAATACACCCGAGACTCCTTTAGCCACTAGTCTTCACCACTTTTGTAGTGTTTTTCCTATTGTTTTCCTGAATATCATACGTATTTACATTTTATCGATTGTCCAAATCTAATACATGCTCTACCCCATATATATCTACACACTGTTCCTTATTGATTACTTTTCTCTTCTATTTAAATTGTTTATATTGCATGCAGGGCATAAAACACATTTCATTGCGATGTTGACTTAATGATAATATCAGCCTGAGGAACAAGGATATCATTTCCTGAGGCTGGGTGCAAACAAAACTCACACTGTGTTTTATTGTGTTTTCTTATTATAATGAGGTCAGTGACCTCTGGTCTTAGGTGCTAAATGTAAACATATAAATAAATGGCTATTTAGTTGACTAGTAGGGGTGGAATGGGTTTGATTATTGAGCTACTAAGTCGTTTTTTTCCAAAATATTTTTAGTAGTATTTTTTGTTAAAAATAAGTCATTTGATTGTGTTTTACTGTGTTTTTTCTGTAGTAATGAACATCTTAGGTCTAAAACATGTAAAACATGTAAATAAATGGCTATTAAGCAGACTGGTAGTGTTGGAGGGGTTGCTGTTTGGTTGATGGAGCCAGTGTGTAGGTTTGTTGTAAATAAAATCTAGTATTATTGTGTTTTTCCCATAATAATGAACACACTGAAAGGTCACCTCTGGTTTTAGGCATTAAATGTAAAAAAGAAAATAAATGGCTATTAAGTAGACTGGTAGGGGTGGAGTGGGGTTGTTGTTTGGTTGATGGAGCTAAAAGCCCTTTTGGTCGTGTTTTAATGTTTTTTCCATAATAATGCACATGCCAAAAGATCAGTGACCTCTGGTTATGGGCTGTAAATGTAAAAAATGTAAATAAATGGCCATTAAGTGTTTATTTACATTTACAAATCATCAGTGGTAGAGGTGTGGGGGGGGGTGTTGCTGTTTGGTTAATGGAGCCAGTATATAGGTCTGTTCTAATCCTCTGGTGCGGGCAGGCCAGGTAAAGGGTCAGGTGGCACCTGATGAGGGGGTGAAACAGCACCGTAATTGGCTTGACACCAATCTCCAATCTCGCACCCTGCTGTGCAGTCGCCAAGGCAGGATACTGGTCCGTCCAGAGAACTTCCAGAGAATCGGAAAGGTCACCAGAAGCCGTCTAATGAGATCAGCCCCGTGGGCCGTGCAGGCACTTCCCTGTTATTTACAGGACCAGGCCTGCTACTAAATGTTAGGGCTGTGTTTACTTGTGCATGTGAGTTCCTAATACTTGTTATTTTCTGGGCCCCCTTTCTGCCCCTTCTCCTTCTCTTCTTTCCAGAGATATCCTGCAGGAAGGGGGCTCAGCAGTAGATGGTGCCATTGCCGCCCTGATTTGCACATCAGTAGTAAACCCACAGAGCATGGGCATCGGGGGAGGAGTCATATTTACCATAATGGACTCAAATGGTAAGCAGGAGGAGCCCTAGTGAGATATATATATATATATATATATAAGGGATGTAACGGTTCACAAAAATCACGGTTCGGTTCAATACGACACAGTGGTGTCACGGTTCGGTTTGTTTTCGATACAGCAAAAAAAAAAAAGCCAGATAATTTCTTTTAATTTTTTTCACTTTTTTATTTATTAAAACATCAGAAAAGTGTGATCTTGTTTTTTTCTTTTACTTTAAACAATGATTTAAACAAGCTATTCTTCACCCATCTTCTGGGGTTTCTTTTTAGCAGCAAATAAAACAAAACCTCCTTTATAACCAAAACCAAA
>JBBIGB010319102.1:0-10279 GCA_037577075.1 Alestopetersius hilgendorfi | reverse complement strand
TGGAGTAAGACAACATGCATAAAGAGGATGATGTGGACAAAATACTCATTTGCCTAATAATTCTGCACTCCCTGTAGTATCATAAAATTTGCCGATGATACAACGGTCATTAGACTGATTACAGGTAGTGATGAGACAGCATATAGGAGGGAGGTGAGGAGTTTAGTGGAAAAATCTCTCCCTAAATGCTGACAAAACCAAGGAGATGATTGTGGACCCACACAAGAAACCAAAACATCATACAGAGAAAGATGGTGGAGAAAGTCAAAACATTTAAATTTCTTGGTGTTCAATTGAGTGATGACCTCACTTGGTCCTACACCATCAATCAGCTGGTGAAGAAGTCTCAGCAGCGTCTGTACTTCCTAAGAAGCCTGAGGAAATTTGGAATGACAACCAGCATTCTTAAGAACTTCTACAGAAGTACTATGGAGAGTATTCTCACCAGCATCACAGTTTGGTTTGGAAACCCAACTGCGAAGGATAGGAAAGCGCTGGAGCGAATGGTGAGAAGTGCCCAGGGCGAGTGGTGGGTCAACTATCGGGGGCGTAACGACATCACTGAAAAAAGCCACTCACCAACACAGTCCTGAATGCTCTCTCTGGTGCCTCCATCTTCACCAAAATTGAACCTACAGCCTCATCCACATCAGAGGAAAAATGTCTTCATCACTCCTACCGACAACTATGGATACTGGTTATGCCTTTCTGTCTCTGCAATAGTCCCACTTGTAATGACGTACTGTGGGACATGCTGGGTCGTTGGGCATTTGCATACCTGGACGACACCCTCAGCCACTTAAGAACCATGGAGGAACATCCCCAGCATGTGAGAGCGGTACCAAAGAGGTTGAAGGCCTATCAATTGTACTGGTAGTTGTAAAAATGCACTTTCCAATAGTGCTCCACCACATTCCCTGGTTTTGCCAGAAAACCCAAATCCACTCAGCAGGGCTACGGTGTAGTGAAGTGTTGGCCATCAAGTGGGCTCTGGAAAAGGTAGAATTGAGCAATTTACAGTCTGGATGGACCACCAAAATATCCTCACTATACAACAGGCTAAACAACTCCACCCTTGAAAGGTGTGGTGGGCATTGCTCTTTGAACAATTTAACTTCCATCTCTCATACTGGAACCCACGCCTGTCCTGCCTTTACATCTCATCCTCTCCTCACTACATTGGGATCTGAAAGAGCGTATCCGCCAGGGGCAGACCTTGCAAACACCCAGTCTGAAAGACTCTTCGTTTGGATGCCAAGTCCAAACTTGAACTCTTTGTCATGTTACACAGTTTCTGCAGAACTGCAGGGTGCATTATCCTACTGCAAAGAAGGGCCATACTTTGTCTGCAGTGATGTCTAGGTGGGTGGTAAAGTAACATATACATAATCCAAAACCAAAGATTTACCAGCAGAAGATTACCCAAGCATCACAGTGCCTGCAGCATGGGTACCCAGACTAATCTCCGGCTATGCAGTAAGCTGTGCTGCGCTTTGTTCTGATACCATTCCGTCATTATGTATGTCAGCTACATATAGAATGTATGTCGTGTACTGGGGAGAAGGGTATTTGTGTTGGTGTTTTTCTTAATTTATGTTGCATTTTCTTTTCTTTTTGTGTAATATTGTTGTGTTGTCAGGGATTTCTGTGTTTATGTCAGGTTGTGGCACTGCCACCAATAGCAGCTCATGGGGGCGGGGTTTGGGGTTTAAAGATGGCGGCGCCCAGAGAGAGAGAGGACTGTGGGCGGGCGCTTCTGTTTCTTTCCTTGTGGCTGCAACCTGAGAACTTAAGTCATGGACTGGGGATTGTGCGGTGGGAGCTGACGGCCGTCCTTTTAAGCAGCCGTGGCAGGACTGAACTGTGTGCGCGGGTTCAACGCACAGAGAAGAACTGGTTAGCAAGCCACCGAGTTGGCGTGTGTTTGTGTGCCTCTCGCTCTCTTTCTTTCTCCGCAGACTACGCGAGTGGTGCGCCGCGACGTCCATTCCCCATTAGCGGCTCGGGCGGAGGAAGTAGGAGGCGAGGGGCAGAGATGAACAGCGCGACGGCGGAGAGGAACGGAGAAGGCGCATGAGAAACACCGATCACCGGCATACAGGAAAGTTTTTTCCCCACTGGGGGTGTGTGCGTGAACCATTGAGGCCGGGAGCTGGTTGGGTGTCTGAGGCTTATGCACTTTGTCGCAGGGTCGAGGCGTCGCAGCTGGCTGGTGAGACACTGCAGGATGGAGAGAAGCATCGAAGCGCGTGATCAAGGCAGCTCAGCGCGAGAGCAACGCAGCGCCATTCGGGGCGAGGACGCCACGGAAGAGTCAGGGAGGGCGCGCGGACAGTAGCAGGTTCGGCTGGAGGGTTGGAAAGGCCGCCGAGTTGTGCAGGTCTCTCTCTCTATGTCGGACTAGCGGCGCACGTTATGGGACGCCGGGGCATTTCTTTCCGGACTGAGTAAGAGTGAGAGACAGTGTGGCGCTGCTGAAGGGGAGTAAATGGGAACTTGAATTGAATTTTTGTTTTCACCGGGCCTTGTGGTGAGGGTACAAGGGCCTCGGGTTATTGAGTAAATTTTCTTTCTTTTTCTTTGTTTGTTAAGAATTAAGCTCTTTAATTCTATTTGATATTTAAGTTAATTCAAATGAGTTAGACTTTCTTTATTCAGCACTTTTGATTTATTGTAGAGGTACATGTCATTCAAGTAATTCCCTTCTTTCTTCCTCGCTGTGTGAGAATGTGCTGATACACCGAGTGTCTTTAAGAGTTGGGCTGCAGAGAGGGTTGATGTGTTTTATTTGATGTGTTTCCGGGTTTTACTAAGTGCTTGTACAACACTGTGGGTTCTTTTACAAATAGAGTTTCTAGGTACTAGGAGGATTTTAGAGAAAGCTTGTATGAAGTGAACTGTCTACAATAAACATCTATTGCATTGTACTGTGCTGTGGTTGTCCCTCCTTGGTGTGTGCTCCAGATATCCAAAGACTGGGGTGAATTACCTGAGGTGAAAATTTACGCGATCAAACAAAAACAAAATAAATTCGCGGTGGGTGACTTTTACCCTGGGACCACATGTACAGTATTTGTAAACTTGCAACATATACTTAAAAGACAAACATCAACACTACACAAATAGACATATTGCATTTTATTTGACTCACCATTCATTTAACAAGTAGTCTTATTATGGATCTGCTCCAAAGAACAAGCTTTGGTACCTTTAAGGAAATGTTATTTGTTTAGATTATGTTTGGATTATTATTTGAATCATTAACAGTACAGTAGTTAAGAGGTGGAGTGTGTGGTGTACTGTCTCTCCATTTCTCCCTCACTCTGGTTCCCATCATCTCTCTTTCCTGCTCCTCTCCCCGCAGACCAGAAAATGCAAACACATAGATACACACCTATACACTATACTGGCTATGTGTGGTTACATGAACCTCAAAACACACTGACATAAGCTAAATAGTTTTGCATACACACACACACACACACACACACACATTATCAGATGCACTAACCACATACATGGTAGTTTAGAGCGTAGTCCATCTGATTCTCTATCATGTTTTAGCAGAGCTCCTTTTACCCCATTCATCAGCTGCTTGGACCATCAGTGAGCAGCTATTATTTGGGTGGTGGATCATTGACACGACACTCCATTATGTGTAGCACACACAAACATTTCCACATCAGTTCCACTTATGTGCTGAGAACGACCCACCACCCAAATAATTCCTGCTCCCTGGTGCCACCATCCATCAAAATCCATCAATGACTACATAAAACAAACCCAAGCTCTCTCCCTGGTTCTTTACCACTGCAGGAAACAAGGATATGTCTCTGTCTCCTTCTCAGATTTGTACTTTTTTACTCTTTAGAGTAACTTTCTTTTTTTCTTTCTTTCCTTTTCTTCCTCCTACCTGTTCGCTGTGTCTCAGTGTGTTGCAGCCTTTGTTCAACCTACACAGTACTTGTGCCACGGGCCAGAGTGGTGCATTAAATGGGTGCTTGTGAAGGGTGAGCTGGCCCCGCTCCGTAAATCCTGTCCCTCCGTCCTGGCTTTCTCCTCTGCCTGCGGCTCAGGGGAACCGTTAATGGAATGTCAAATCAGGCATGGGCTGAACGGGTGACAGAGTAGTCAATAAGACTGGGGATGTTCTGTCTAGTTAAGGTCATGACAGCCTTCTCTGTGCCCTTGTTGCACCTCACAAGTTTTCTTTTTTCGGCCAGAGGCCATGGTCAGGTTTCTGATAAAGTGGCCACACTGTCAGTGACATGTCAGGGCCACATTTCTTACTAACTTTCCATCCAAAATACACCACCAAAATGCTGCGTATGCTGTGAATGAAGGAATTTGGCCCTTTTGACATTAAGCAAGTGGGCAAATTAAGCACACCCCACCCTTAAAGAGTAAGAGTAAATAGGCATTTAAGACATTTTGAATTTCCCGTGAAAACGCTTTTCATATTTTGTGCAGCTCTGATCTCTTTATTGTCTGCCATTGTCTTGTTTTTCCACGTTAGATCCATCATTCAGTTTGATAATACCGTACATTTATACTCAGCTTCACTTTGTTACCCTCCATTACAAGGGTCCCAGACGACTTTTATTAAATTATAAATGATAACTCCTAGACTACTAAAGGAACTCTGTAAATATTAAAACATACAATAGTGATTTATAGTCTGTCCTTGCTTACAAAAACAGAGCTGAAGGTTAAAAATGAAACATGAATATTGGCAGCTGTGCCCATGACCATCACACGAAGTCTACTTTTTTATTTAGTTTTTAGGGAGTTTTTAGGGAGTTTTAGGGAGTTTTAGGGCGTTTTAGGTCACTGCAGTGTGCATTATGATTGTTTTTGAGTCCATGTTGAATGAGGCTTTCAGCAGAACGCCTTTAAATAATGCATCAGGAGGGTTCAGAGGGTTCAGAGGTTTGCATGTTTTGTCAGCATATGGACATGATCTCTGTGTTCAAGAGTCAGAGTGTAGGCATTAGGGTAGAGCCGTTTTCTAGGCATTATTATTTTGCGGCATAAAAATATTGACAATGTGCCAAATGCTGTGTTTATGTGATTTAACTGTCCAAAGCAGATCCCTAGAGGAACATGTTTATTTAATGCACTATTATTTTGGTGAAAAATAACCAGTATGCACATCCCTGGTCAGATTTCATTTGCATGTAACTATACATTCCATACATGTGCTATCATAGCAAAAGAAAATATACATTTAAACACATTTAAGTGTACAGTAAACTGCAGCTCGCAGCTTCAGTCATTCGCTAATTTTTCCCACGAGAATATCCTCCACATTTTTTTTCTTGTGGCATATAATATATAATTTTTCATGCGTTTTAGTGCAGCATTACTGCATCATGACAGTTTCCCGCGTGGGGTGTTCTTGTTTTGTTAAAACCCTGTATTTTTAGTGCTGTAAAATAAATTAATATTGTATACACCCTGCTAATACCAAAGAAAATGGTATACATTATAGCACTGTAAGAGACGGAGGTACAGTGTACAGTATATATACAGGTTCACATTATTTAAGGGTAATTATTAACCCGTCGCCTCTAAATGTAGAAGTGAGCACCGCAGGACATCATTGCTATCTGTGGCAATAAGACTGTAGAACACTTCCTCGCTCTGAAGGGGGTTTGTTTCATCCCCCCCATCACATTCTTTGAGTTATTCTAAACAGTAAGTGTTTCAGGATGGTTGCTCATGAGAGCTCCGAAACTTTGGAGAGCATACACTTTAAAGGCAGTGGTTTTGTGTCTATCCACTAAAGACACTGAGCAGCTGGGCTTTTGCCGTCATGAGGATGAAATGAAATTTCACATCTGCGCAGGACAGAGGGGAAGAGGCCACGGGAGTAGTTGGGCCGATCATAAGAGAAAGATAGGAAGAGAGGTGCTTGGATGCAGACAGTGAAGGCACAGCCCTTCTGTCTAAAAACGTGGCGCCTGCTGAGCACGTTGTGGCCGAGCAGGCTGTGGCCTCCCACAGGCTCCAGGGGAGCGCTCCTTCTTAAAAGCCAGCTGTGCCTCATCTCTCAGCCAGCCAAAGACTCCAAAGTCTCAATAAGAGATACCCACTCAGCTAGTTCTATATTCCTTGTCAACCTTCTTTCTTGTTGTTCCAGAGGTGCTGAGAGCAAACCTGTCACCAGTACAAATGATCTGACTCAAGACTTTTGGATCATCAAGAGCAAACAGTTAAGACTACCCACGCAATACAGTTAGAAATATAAAGAGAATGTGCTGAATATTACTTGTACATATGAATTAGAATCTCTGTCATTTTGTACAACAAAATTTAAAGGTTCAGTTCTCTTAGTGCAAAAATGTTCAAGTACAGATGTGCAAATGTGAAAGACTAATATTTCTAGAAGGCAGAATGTTTCTAGAAAATGGCAAGAATTTTACAAAAAAAAAGGTGGATGAGTGAGTGCTACTGGCCTGAAGTCACTGAGACTGGTGATTGTCTGTTTCTTGGGCAGAGGGACTATGACTGAGGACTTCAGGCAGGGTGGGACGATGGACTGAGAGTGACTGGTTGAATGTTTTGGTGAAGACCCCGAGGCAGTTGGTCTGCACAGTCCTTCAGCACACGTCCTGAGATGCCATCAGGTCCAGCTGTCTTCTGTGGGTTGACAGCCTGTAGTGTGCAGCTCACCTCAATGTTCCCCTAACCTGAGGGTAGGGTTGGTGTTGGTTTCTTGGTAGGGTATGTCTGCCTCTGGAGGTTTCATCTCAAACCTAGTGAAGAGATGAGATGAAGAGCACCGAGCCGCTGCGTCTATGCTGTTGCCAACTTGGAGTCAAAACTGCATACACTATTTTACCAAAAGTATTGGGACACCCCTACAAATCATTGATTTCTGGTGTTCCAATCACTTCCACAGCCATTTGTGTATAAAACCAAGCACCTAGGCATGCAAACTGCTTCTGCAAACATTGGTGAAAGAAAGCGTCACACTGAGGAGCTCTGCGAATTTCAGCGTAATGATGAATGCCACCTGTGCAAAAAGTCATTGTGAAATTTTCTCACAACTAAATATTGCATGGTCAACTGTTAGAGTAAGAGTGCTTTACAAGACCACTGCCACTGGACTTGAGTGCAGTGGAGATATGTTCTCTGGTGTGACAGTCTCACCCCTCTGTCTGACAATCTGATATACAGGTCTGGATTTGCTGGTTGTCAGGAGAATGGTAATTGCCTGCCTGCACTGTGCCTGCACAAGTTTGGTGGTTGGGGTTTATGGTGTGGATGAGTGAGTCTTGTGTGGACACCTTTGGGATGAATTAGAGCTTGCAGCCAGGCCATCACATGCAACATCAGTGCCTGATCTCACAAATTCTCTCCTGGAAGAATGGTCAGTCGGGTGTACACAGTCCTACAACACTCTTTAAATCAAAGAGTTCAGTTCCTGTGGTGCGGGGTCTCAACAACAAATGGAATTTTGGAAGCCCCTGGATCTCCTACTGGTCTCCAGGAAGATCTGCAAAAGGTTCTTGAACTTCAATTCAAAGAAGAAAAAACTGACCTGTATAAAGGTCAGAATCAATTACAGCATTCAGTAAAATCAATAACAATTTAACATGTGATTTTTTCATCAGACTTTCGAATTAAGCATTCAGAAACATAATGAAACCCAATTTAACAGTTGAAACCTAAAAAAAATACATACAACTGACATTCTAAATCAGAATAAAAAGCTAGAAATTAGGAGGAAGGTAGCTCATACAATTAGCTCTCAAGCAACTCTACACAAGCAAGTACTCACCAAAACCACCAACATTGAAAAATGACCAATAAACTGACATCCTAACATTTGATTGCTCATTTTTGGCAACTCAGTAAACACAATCCTTTTTTTTATCCAAGATGGTGGCGCGCTAGGTGGCAGTGGCCACTCCGGGTCCAAAAGTGTGTTTTTTTCTAGCCTCCACACCAAAACTCGCCAAACGTGCATCCGAACAGCTGGTACACATGTTTATGAGAGCGGACCCTGCTCCTGTGTGTAGCTTACCTCAAAGAGATGCTGCTGCTACTCCCGGACTGGACCCTCGGACCACGCTGTTGCCTGATGCGTGGCATTTTGCTGATGCACTTATCCAGAGCAGCTTACAATCATTGCTCAAGGACACAACAGTAGAAAGTGGTGTTTGCGAGAGAGACACAGAGAGAGCGAGAGAGACACAGAGAGACACAGAGAGAGAGAGACACTCATTTTCCTGAGCGCGCAGATTACCCACATTTAAACCTCTCTCGCTCCCTCTGTCTCTCACTCTTGTGGTTTCAAAGGTGCTTAGGCACCGGTTACGAACAAAGGCTCGATAGCCCTTCTACTACATGAACAGTTACTTTTCTACCCTGAGCTCCCACACATTTCCTCCAGCCTTTAGCTGTTAAACCAAAGTAGTTACTGGGTGACCACGCAGCGACTCTCTGGCTCAGCCAGGCTTTAATCACACATCCATCCAATCACACAACACGAACACTAACGACCACTCATTAGAGACATGTGGACAAATCATTAGGTGCCTCGGCTCCTGGTGCTTGCTGCACACACACCCCAGTGACTAGACTGCATAATAAACAGTCCTAAACAACAACAGAAAAGTGGCCTCTAAAAAGGTCGTAATCCCTGGACATCACATATATTTACATTAAATAATAAAACTTTTAAAAATGCTTAAAAAACATGCCAGACAGAGCCACATCGGTAACCTAGCAATGATATATTTAGGGTTTACAATATAAAAATAGGCATTTTAGGCATTTTTAAACCCAAACGAAAAGCGTTTTTTCATTAAACGTGGGTACTCTCGGAACGTAACATCCAACTGTACATCCATCCTCACAACCGCAGACCATGTGTAACCACACCAGCCCAGGACCTCCACATCCAGCATGTTCACTTCCATGATCGTCTGAGACCAGCCACCTGGACCTGCGGCAACAATCTGTAACGAACTACCTTTTGTTAAACTGCAGGATAGTTGTTAACAGGTAAGGATTCAGACCACCAGAGAATCAGGTATACATTGTCTATATACATTTATTACAGTGATTGAAAACCCCACCACCCACACACCACATACACATTCACACAGTCCTATACTCACACAGTCCTTCTCCGTGCGAAATCCACACATGCAGGAATAGCCCATCGGTAATCCACACTCGAAGCTTGTATTCCTCTTTAAGGTGATGCGAATCCCCGACGGTGGGAACATGCAACATTTCACCGCTATAAACAAATCTACATGCTCATTCTAAATACTGGAAAACTAGCTTTGGAGAGTGAGTCAGACAACACAAAGTCTGATTTGTGTTGATGACAATGATGAACAGAGGCACTTTGATCTTCATATTTAGAAAGTAGCCTATTATCTGTTTTACTAGCTGTTGTTGTTATTAAGCTAGTCTTTCTAGTCTGATCTAGTCTTTTGCCGGCCAGATGATCATATGGCTAAAATCCATGTCATGTCATGCTCAGAGTTGCGTTTACAGTAGCCTAATCAACCAACTATTATTATTACTACTATTATTATTAGGATAAATAAGCAAATAATGCATTATGCTTTTTCGGTTTGCTTATAAGAAGAATGAAGCTATATCTAGCCTTTTTTGGCCTGATGATCATATGCAGGGTGCAGGGAAGGACAATGCAAACTGTGAAAGTTTGGTGCATGTAATTTGTACTTACATGTATACTTAAACATATATTTACAAAATGTAAAGGTATAGCAAACTGCCTCAAAGTGCCAGACAGGCCTCAGAGGGTTAATGGCATCAGCAGGATCTCGACAAATGAGTTACGGTGGGCTGACAAATGTGTAGAGGTACATAGCTCCCTACACAATAATTGGCACCCCTGATAAAGATTTGTATAAAGCCTTAAAATAAATTATATTTTGATTGCAATAGCGAAATCTCATCTTTAGCTCAAGAAAATCGTCTTTTTTTTCACCAAAAAAATTATTTTTTTCTATTTTAATTATAATTTCTATAACATATGTAACTGCAGATGTTTTTAATTTATACTTTCTTTTTTTATATATTGTTCCGAGTGTCTGTGAAGACTTAATTAGTAACCCATGATTGTGTTTCTGGGGTTTAAATATGTGACTCAGAGACTCTTAGCCACTCTTCAAAATAGGAAAGACAAAAGAACATGCCACACGTTTACGTTTACGGCATTTAGCTGACGCTCTTATCCAGAGCGACGTGCATCAGTGCTTAAGAATTCCACGATTTACTATTTAACCAA
>JBBIGB010319064.1:0-10280 GCA_037577075.1 Alestopetersius hilgendorfi | reverse complement strand
CTCTCTCTCTCTCTCTCTCTCTCTCTCTCACACACACACACACACACACACACACACACACACACACACAAACCCCCACAAACCCACACACTCAGCCTTCCTCTTACCTATCTTTTGATCCACAGCTGTTGGCATCTTCAATCTGGTAGGACTGGGCTAAAACGAATTCTACTGTTATTCAGTTTTTTCTGCAGCATTTAGAAGCTTTGCCTTTCGTTACCCTATTTGAGTCCACCCGTATTCCAGAACAGTATTGTCGATTAATGACCTAATAGCTCTAATAGATCTACTAGCTCCTCCTAGTGGAGAACATTCAGACTGAAGGGCACAGCTTTGTAATGACATGCAGATTCCCTGCTTATCATTGGAGAAAGAAGCTGATTAGATGAGAATGGACATTTGTTGTTTAAAATGACTAACTGATTTTAATGAAATAATCATAGCAGCCCCATTAAAAACATTTTGCTATGAGGTGAAAAATGACTTGATGCTTTCACTTGCCAAAATACCATCTCTGTTCTGTAATAAATAGGCAAGCATGGAGCTAAACTACTTATAGACCACACACCTTTAACACAGGGTACATCTCTTCAAATCACACACACTCATGTCGTTTGATGTCTCTGCTGAGGCAGAGTGTGAACACTAGAGACCACTGACCCAGATTCCCAACATACTGCTCCTGAGTGTGTGTGTGTGTGTGTGTGAGCGTTTCCACACGTTGCTTCCATATGTTTTCTTCGCACATGCTGTAATGAAAGGAGGCACTATTACATCACTGAAGCCAAACCCCATTATACTGGAACAGGAGTGGTTAGCATGTTAGCTTAGCAACAGTACAATAAGCTAATAAAGGCAACACAGTCTTGAATTCTGTTCCTCATTCCAGCTTTATCAGACTTCGATATATATACTCTCAAACATATACAGTCTCAAACATTGTCAATTTCCTGTAAGATTCATTCATTCATTCATTTTCTGTAACCATTTATCCATACTAGGGTCATGCGTACCTGGAGCACGAGGCATGGACTCACCCTGAGTGGGGCGCCAGCCCACCGCCATCCCTCCAAAATTAGGCGATTTATTACCTAATATGGACAAAACACCATGTTACTCTTGTATTGCTACATATTGTGAACATGTCCTTTCTATGATGTAGTGAATTCCGCTTATCCTGTATAATTATGTGGTTAAGATGTAACCAAAGTCATTTAGAGTGATTAGATGTGCAAGGGTCCATTCTAGAGAAACACACCCAAGTCAGAACTGCTAGAAACCAGACGTCTGAAGAGTTTAATGCCTCTAAAAGTTACATTACATAAATGTTTTACTACAATGATTATAAATACCTGAGGCCTAAAATATATTTTTGACAATCCAATTATGGTGGAGCGGTACATGCATGATGCTGTAAGGAAAGTAGTCCCCAAAGTAAAATCACACGCTACCCACGGCCTTCCATTAATTATATATTTTGCCGCCCTTTTACTAATGGATTAAAACTTTAGTTGACAGGTTAGATGTCACTCCTACAAGGGTATGGTGGCAGTTCTGCTGTAAGTAAATGCTCATAATATGGTGCTTTTGTTCATAGTGGGTACCCATAGTGTTTGTCCTATTCATCATGAACCTGGAGTATCAGAGCATTAGACTGATTACGAGCGGCTCTCTCAACCCCGCTTAGCACACAGAGTTCACAAAAACAAGCATGGTATTATGAATGTCTAATAAAGGAGAATGAATAGGCCCAGCAGGAAACACAAAAGTGTTCTTTGCGGCTTTTAGCATTCACTGACCACAGAGGGCATGTGGCAGGATTCCGACAGACTAGTCTAAATGAGAATCAAACTAAATACTCACTTCTTCACAGGTGGTGCTCATTAAGATGGCATGATATAATGTACACTGATTATTTTTAGTCCTACCACTATTGTGAAAAGGCCTTTTGTTTGTTATTGTTCTCTTTTCCTGCTCTACAATTTCCCTTATTTGTGTCTCACATTCTGACATTTCCGATTAGGTCTGCACATGCTAAATGAAAAAAATCGCTTTTCGTTGCAATGCTGGTCATTTATGGCATGGATATCTATTTAGTTAACGTAACTTGATATAATCATATATCATCTTGATATAATGAAAAAATATAAATATATATATTTCTTTAAAAAAATTTCTTGTAGTTTATATATTTCAACTGAGGTTCGCTATAACCAATAGTGTGATTTTATGCAACAACTGAAGTTTAAATTAAATTAGGCCAAGTTACATATTGTCAAATGGATTCAGTGTAAATTCAAAATAAGATATAGCTACAGCTAAGACTTTCAAAACATTTACGTTTTGAAACTTGAACATTGTGTATGTACTAAAGTAAAAAGAGTGTTTTTCTATTGCACAAACCCTTTAAAAAGCTTCACACTCACACATCGGCAAAATTGACAAAAATGGCTCCATAAAAAAAAAAGAGGAGCCGATTTGGGTCACAATTGGACAGGTTTTTGTAGGCCTCAGGTCAGTTTCAGACTCAAAATTATGTAGTTTGGCCAGAACTTTGTCAAGTGTGGTTTTGGGCTCAGACAGAAACTCCCCAGGATATAATCATGTTTTGACTGATATTCCGGCCCATTTAAAACTCAAGCCTTGGGGCTAAAGGGGTCACTGAGAACCTTAATCTGCCCCAATTACAGTCACATGACTGGCAAGTAGCCACAGAAAGCGTGCCTCAGCCTCATGCGCTAGTGTCCAGATAATGGGCTCCAAAATCTACTCAGTACAGATCATCATCACTGATGATTAAATAAATGCTCCTCCTGACGTAGTTCACGAGCGAAAAATGCATTCTTCTGATGAGTAGTGCTGTTTATAGCTGGATCTACCACATTCTGATGCAAGCAGGGCATGCTGCTAAATACAATACATTAACTCTGGATTAACTAACTGCAGATACAAATTGATAAAACACGATTAACAGTGCAGCGCTAGCTCCTGTCTGAATAGTTCTGCTTCTCCACACTGTGAAGTGAGATGGAGTGCCTCGTTCAAGGGAAGAGTGTGTTCCAGTCCATCCGTAGTTCACTCTGTCAGCTGTAGCCAAAGGCTTTTTTAGTGAGAGCGGATGTGTCTCAGCAAGCCTGGGTGACAGAAAAGAGCCGTGAAAACACATAGCTAACATGCCTGACACCACAAAGCATGTAAAGCAATAGTTTGAAGAAAATTCCGTTGGATCTTAAAGGTTAATGTAGTTAACAAGCAATGTAACCTTATGTTTATTTTGCATGCATGCCTAAATACCATAATCGCCTCAAACCATGCCAAATTGGGGCGCAATCCACAATTACACTTGATTACCTGATTGTGGTTTCTGACACTGTTTGATATGCTGTTATAAAAAAGCATGGCATATTTAAATACAGTTTTAATAGAAGTTGGTAACATTTACACTATATGGACAAAAGTATCGGGACGTATGAACACTACACCAATGAGACTTTAATGACACTGAATTCAAATGCATAGACTTGATGGAGTTGGTCCCCCTATAACAGGCTTTCCACAAGATTTTGGAGTTTCTATTCATTCTCTAAAGCATTTAGGAGGTCAGGCACTGTTCCAGTTTATCCCAAAGGTGTTGGATGGGGTTGGGGTCAGGGCTCTCTGTGGGCCAGTCAAGTTCTTCCACACTAACCTCATCCAACCAGGTCTTTATGGAGCTTGACAGAATAGAAAAAGGACTTTTCCCCAAACTGTGTCCACAAAGTTGGAAGCATGTCCCATGCAAACGTACTAAAACTTGTTTAGCATGTTTATAAAAGCCTATATTAGAATGCATGCAAATCATATTAACACAGTTAACAGTGATTTTATTTGCTCAGTCCCAGACCTCTCCTCATGGAAGCCCAGTATTACACTGTAGTTCACACAAAATACCTCAAATACCTGGTTCAGCTGAGCCGATGCTTCATTAGACTAAATCAGGAGCTGCTCATAGAGTTTCACAAATCCATACAAAGCCTTGAGGCACCGAGGTGAAATCTGGAACCGAACCTGTGTTTTCTTCAACTTCAAGTACTTTTTACAAACAAAACAAACCTTGATATTCTTTTATGCTTTTTGTTTGTTTGCATTTATTCTAATGTTAACTTGTGTATTTGCAGGCAGAGTCCCTCACTGTTCAGATTCGGGTTTAAACAGTTTGCAGATCAGACTAAGACTTTGCACCACACTTTACATCTGGGCATATATTCAGAGCCTGCCCTTTAGGAAACCACTTTGGTGATGTTCTCAGTTCTGTTATTTATTACACTTTCCAAGTCTAAGTAAACATGCTATATTTACTGAACTCTGTATTTTGGATGTTCTTTAATTTGACAAACATTAAGCTTCACGCCAACCACTATTGTAATAGTAGCAGTGGTATCTCTAGATGTACTGCTGCTAATGCTTCTGGATACATCAACTCACCAGAGATCTTCCTGGAAGCATCAGTAGATGCACTTAAAGAGACAGTAATAATAACAACAACACTTTTCCTTCCATCCTTCCTATAAAGCACATGCAAGAGCAAACAGCAATAAATGAAAGGAGGGAACACCCACAAAAACAGTTTAATCAAAGGGGGAAATAACCACAAAACTCAGTTCAACTCTTTACCACTTGGTTTTCTGAACAAGCAGATGATGCTTAATAAGTAGTCATTAATAATGCCTGAATGTTGTCTATAATGATATCCTTTTTTGGGCCATAAAACTACATCATACAGTGACAGAAACCATTAAAGCAAGTCTAGATGAGATATTATACACAGCTTGTCATTTTTACAGGTAAATGGGTGGTGATTTAGACATGCAAATTAATAGGGTGCATAACTTGTTAGCTTTATTAGCCTTGTATTTTCGATGCAAAATCAAAGAAGAACCAAACCTGTCCTGGCTGATTGACTGAATGGGGACAAGTTTCAAGACGTAATTTCTTTTTTAATTACTTCAGTCCGAAAAAAGGTGTCGGCACATAAAGTATTACACCCGACATTTCATGCCATCCCTGAGGGTTTCCCCTTTCAACCTCAGGAGCACAGACCCTTCTCCAGATTCCAAGGAGTCATGCCACTTCTCACCATTCACAAAACTTCTCCACTCTACACTCCAAACACATTTCCTCGTTTCTGAGAATTGCTTGCATTTAGTGGGCCAAAGGCAGGGTGGAGAGGAGGATGTGCATCACAACATCCCCCCCGGGGTACCACTGGTATGGGGATGTTTTCATGCGTGTCTCGGATACGGATTGGAGATAGTTTATTTTCGGGGCTTGGGCCCCCCTGCAGAACAGCGGAACGCCCACATATCACCCTTGAATGCAACAGCCTTGAACATAAAACTGGCAGCCTGTTCATCCTTTACACTGTTTTCCATGTATTTGCTCCCTTGTGCCAGTGCCAAAGACACCCACACAGTCGCAGCAGAATTCAATAAAGGCAGCAAGTGACAGAACAACGCGCTGCTTCGTGTCAGTTGCTAAGCAAACGGAATCAACCCAGTGACAATGTGACGCTGTTCTGGGGCCGCTGTGGCAGCACCCCTACCCTCGGAAACGTAAACCATCCAAAACAGCGGGCATTCACCACAATACACTGCAGTGTCAAAATGTGACAGTGCCATTCATAGAAGTAGGCAATAACAGGCAATATATGCCTTTATATACATTTCTGTGTGAATGGTCAGACTGTTGTGACAGACACTGTTGGGGGAAAATGTGTAATCAAGCTAACATTAGAATGGTGGCTAATTGTTGTTGTTTGTTCCAATCTGTGTAATTCTGATCCGCTACAAGAACAGGTTTATTAACCACTGGACCGCAGACTGATACAAGGTCATGAATCATTAAATACCGGACCACAACACAACAATGCTGCCACGAACAGGGGGATTTATTAGCTTAAATACTCTCCTGTATACTCTCCTGTAAAATTTTATTATACTATTATAAAAAATTACATTTTTATCTGAGACAGTTCATGCCATCGCAGTGTTCACATTGCTATCTCTGTATGACCTTGCGCATTCTTGAGTTACTGACTTCTTTCAGTTTGTTTGGTGTCATCTAGTTTATGGATGGGTATTGTTAGGATTTACTGATACTGATATCGATACTGTTGCTGCTTAATGACACCGATATTATTATTGATACCACTCTCCATAATTTGGTGCAAAAACTAACAACATCACATAAAAAAGAAGTGAAAAGATTCCAAGGTCAGTTAAGTCATTTTACAATTACCATAAACCAAATTGTTTCCTGAGTTCTGGGTATATATAATATGGGAGGAGCAATCACTACAAATGTCTGATCAACAAATATCCCATCCCTCCTACTGATCCAGTCTAGCATTAACCATGTGAAAATGTCACCTACGTTAGAATGCATTGAGGTTGTATAAATACTGATCTGGTACTGAACAAAACATCCATAATGTTGACAAAACATAAGCTAATCACATGATGCCTTCCGACACCAAGGATGTGGGAAATTTGGGGTTTTGGGTCAAAAGAGAAAAAATAAAGGTTGTTGAGTTTTAATGGTAATAAAATGTTAAATGGTGATGAAAAATGCTGTTTTTCCCCTTCGCTCTCTTCCACAGAAGCATCAAAACGCAGAAAACCAGTGAAAAACATCAGCTGTGCAGGACTACTTCACGTCGCACAGGGGACATCAGACAAGCCGAGTGTAATTACTGTTCACTCAAGAAGGAATACAACACCCAGAGAGCGCTCTTGAAAACCACACAATACACAGAACACAGAAAAACTGAAGATACAGAAGAGAAGGGTTTGGCGTGCAGGAAAAAAATACTGCCTAATCATGTGTTTTCCTCCATTCAGCATGGCAATGAGAGCACTGTTTTGTAGGTGGAACACTGATATAAATCAATTGCAATATTTGCACACCAAGTGGAAATCAACCTACACATGCAGGTTCAATATCATCCCCAGGTCTGGGCTCAGATGTAGGTCATGGAACAATACAGATTCATAACTCAGACATCGTTAGAATATCGAAATGTGAATCTAGTATTGATGACCAAACAGTATTCTGAACTGAGTGTATCATTAAAAACCTCAACCCTTTCTCTGAAATTAGTATGTTTCAGGGGATTGAAATATGTTTAATGTTTCTAATACATAAGTCTATATACACACATATCCCTCCCTCTCTGTACCTCACTTTCCCCATCTCTCCCTCTCTCTCTCTCTCTCTCTGAGTGGTAACAGTATGCCGGATGCTGATGGTGAATGTGCGTGAGAGAGCGAGCATGAGAGAGTGAAAGCAATTTGGATATTCTATCCTGCAAGTGTGTGTGTGTGTGTGTGTTTGCATGCTCCAATGGAGAGTGATGATTAATCTCTGCCTACCCAATCCAGGCTAGCTATCTCAATTAGTTTAGCAACAAAGCTCCTGTGTCACACAATTCTTAAGCCAAGGCTCACCTAATCAAACGAACTGATCGATTCATCGATCTAATTCAATTCAGACTCAATGCCTTGTCTCTCTGCATTCAAACCTAATCAATTAGCAAGGCCACTGATGGACAATGGACAAGTGACCACAGTTCTTTCCCTTTTACAACTACAGGAGAAAATCTAATTTCACCCCTGAAGACGCAGACCAAGGTTCTGTAACATGATTTATATTTGAACCAGTTATGTTTGGCTTCAAACTGTTATTTTGCACGTTATATTGGCAGGTCAACAATGTGATGTGAAATCACGTTTTCTGATGCCATCGCATAGCTTCAAAAATCGCTGCGGCTTTATCTTCAGGAGACATTGCTCGTCCATCCTCTCATATACTCCCACTCATACTGGTATTGGCTCACTATTCCCATGTACATCCACCTCATTATATAGTCCAACTCTTTTTAAATCCAGCTCTTTTTGGTTAGTTCCAGTCACAATATCATGAGGAAAGCATAACATAATTCATGAAATTACATCACATTGTTCACCTCTATCTGGAAGTCTGCCAAGTATGATACTTAAATATAGAATAATCTTGATAAACATTGTCATGTCTGATTTAGCTCTGTCATGCCTATGCAAACTTGGCGAATGGCCCGTGTCTCACACTCAGAACACTTGATAATAGAATCCGAGTATTTCAAAAGAAATGTTTCTGATTACTGCTTCTGCCCATTAAAGCCCCATCCCTAGCATCTTAAGTTTAATAAACAGGTTAGAAGCTACCCGGCTCCTCGGCTGGGCGTGAGCCATGGAGCAAAGTGGTAGAGGGGAGATAAGCGTCTCTAATGCAGTCTGGGCTTGCTTTAGATTATAGCAGTGATCAGATGCATATCCATTTCTCCTCTGCCTGGGAGTAAGAAAGCAGCCGGCATGACCGGACAGCAGCTATCAGCTTGCCTGTGTCCGAGTCCTCTATCAGCAATGTCACATCTAGAGCAGTGCGCGTGAAGACTGCATGATAAAACAACGGATGATTCTGAGTGACGCGGCATTTGCACAGTCACAGCTCATGTGGCACGGACGCTGATGACATACTGCTCTGAAGGGCTGCAGATTTACTGCTTGTTAGCTGTTTGTGATCCCATGAGCTACTGCAGCTGCTGGGATTTAGGCATTTCTTTTCCCACTTCAGTTCAATATGTGTATACATATATACATATATATATATATATATATATTTATCAGCAAAAAAGACACTGATCACAACATCTGAGCTACTGCATCTCACTTACTAAGACATTAACTTTTGCATTTCGGTTTAAAAAGACAGTGAGTAGCCCCCCAAACTACAGTTCGAAGTGACTGTACTCGCTGAGTTATGTACTGCACAGGGTTTACAGCAGTGATTATAACTCCTGAGTTACTGCATCAGTTAGTGGGGCACTAACTTACCCCCAGCATCTCAATTACAAATACACTGCCGAGCCTCAGCTATGGGAACATTTTGTGGTCCTGCATTCAAATCTCAGGTATACAATATATTACATACTGTGAACAACAGCATCTCACCTAAAACAAACCACTACCGTCTGTGTGTCTGCAGTCCAGTCAATAAGGCAGTAGTTTATAGTTAATAAATAGTAGCCTATAGCTGCAGCACCATCACTCAAACAAGATGCTGACTGGCCTCTGAGCCGCTGCATCTCAGGTACAGGTAAACTGGCAAGCCTCTACTGCATCTCAGGTAAGAAAACAATTCTAATAATAATGAACTGACCAGCCTCTTAAAAGGTAAAATATTAAAATAAATAAATAGTGTCTGGCCTGTTCTGCATCTCAGTTTAATAAACAAACAAACAAATAAATACATGTGTTGAAAAAACGAAAATAACCTAACTAGCCCCCACTGAATCTGAAAGTTAAATAAATAAATCAATTAATTAATATATTCCTTTTTTAGCATCTTATGTATTACAGGTAAAAATAAATAAATAAAACGAATGTGACTACCCTTCATCTCAGGTACAAATAAATAAATAAACAAACAAATAGACAGACACAAAGACCTGAAAAGACTAGTGTCCTGTAGGGGAGGTAAGGATCTGAGGATCTGACGGCTGGTGTGAGATCTGCTGTGTGATCTGCTGTGTCTGTGAGGGACAGTGATTGAAGACTGGACTGCAGTTCTGCACAGTTGGAGCAGCCCCTGGTCTCCAGGCTGCCCCCCGGGTAATGGAACGAGAGAACCGAGGAGAAAGGAGCAGACCTTCCGGAGAGCACTAACCTTCATGATCCCGCAGGGTGGGTTCCTCTCGGCGGACGCGTCCCGAGCCCGGCTTCCCACCGCGGGGCTGCTGAGCTCCTTGTATCCGCCGTTGGAGAAGAGCCCCTCGGCGCCGTGGCCCGGGCAGCCCCGCCGAGCCGCATCACGTCCGGGAGACGCGGAGTCCGAGGAGAACTCAAGCAGAGGAGCCGCCAGCGCGTCCGACACAGCTCCCGGCTCGGCCATGACTAACAGCCCTCAGTTACGGAGCCCTGGAGCCAAGCATGGGGCACGGACAGTGGCGAGTGTTCCGGCAGAGAGCCCCTGAGACCCTGAGACCACCAGTCCCATGCGCACCACAGACACCCCAGGAGAGCAGCGGCAGCACTCAGAAATCCATCCGGAGAAAGAGAGCCTGAGAACGGATCACAGTCACGCAGACACCCGGGAGAGAAAGTGAACAGAACTCTCTCTCGCTCTCTGAATCTCTCTCTCTCTCTCTCTCTCACACACACACACACACACACGCAATCTCTCTCTCTCTCTCTCTCTCTCTCTCT
>JBBIGB010319039.1:0-10281 GCA_037577075.1 Alestopetersius hilgendorfi | reverse complement strand
CCAACATTTCTAAAGAATGCTTTCAGCACCTTGTTGAATCAATGCCACATAGAATTAAGGCAGTTCTGAAGGCGAAAAGGGGTCAAACACCGTATTAGTGTGGTGATCCTAATAATACTTTAGGTGAGTGTATAGAGTAACACACAATGCTAACCATTTTTTCTAGCAGAGAAAAGTAACTGCCCATTGTGAAGAAGCACTGGTCTTAATGATATGCATTTAGAATTTATTTTAGAGTAAGCATGATCATTAGCTCAGGAACGCTAAGATCCTCTAAGTCAGGGGTGTCGTCCTCCAGTCCTGGAGGGCTGTGGTTCAGCACGTTTTGGTGATTTCCCTGCTGAGAAACACCTGGTTCACCTCGCCAGTTAGTTGTCAGGGTTAGTGAATGTGTTTGAGTAGAAGAACCATCAAACTCCGTCAGACAACGGCCCTCCAGGACCGGAGTTTGACACCCTTGCACTTGAAATTTGGTATGTAATAATACACAGTTTTTCAGTACTGTGTCATACTGGAGCATTTCAGGTACTGAACTTTAATGCTTAGTCCTAGTAAGTATTTTAATGACAAGTTATTCGGCATTAGCTGCCTATAATATAGTCAGTGTTGTGTGGGTTGGGTAATAAGTTAGTATAGTCAGTTAGACCTTTAGTTTAATTTTAGATTTTCTAATGTAAATGTTTTTTGTACCAATAAATTGAATCACCACAAAAAATCCTGTGATGAATCCTCATGGTTTGATGGCTTATCTATCTGATGTTAGCTAACTAAAGGAACAGGATCAGTTTTTATTTTATGTATATATAGTTAAACATATTCTCACATCCATTTATATATATCCATTTATATATAGCAACAGCATCAGTATCCTACTTTGGATTGATGTTTTGAATTGACCTGGTCAGGCCCACTTTTCTGAAAATGAAATACAAAAATACGGTAAATACCTTAATGAATATGGAAAAATTAGTGAGTTCCCTTCATTCTCTTTTGTATAAATCACCACTGCGTTTTAACTTCTATGACGGCTTTTGCTGCATCAAAAAAGTGTGCATTAGTGTGAAAAAGTTTCATTTAGAGGATTCATTTAGATGGAAAGCTTCAACTTGGTTAGGTATATTTGCAGACCATTGATTTTTTTTTTTACTATAAATAAGTCCCTACGCATGTCAGCAAATGGAATTTCTCAGTTAAAATAAAACAGTTACAGTATGAATTAAAGGTGTTTTTAAGTTTATTTGCCTCTTAATGAAAACATCTTAAAAGTGAATGGTAAGGGCATCACTATTAGTCTATTAGACTGTGTCTTTTGTTAAATGTCCTTTGTGGCTCTTTCTGTATTTGTCTTACTGTATCATTTAGTCCTTTTTTTCTTTTGTTTTTCTTTTCATTTTTTTTTCTAATTTTTATTATGTGCCTTGTGAGTCATCACAGCCTTACATGCTCCTTCTATTTTGTTCTACTTTATTCATTATTTCCTGCTGTTTCATCTTCTGTTCACGTTCTCATTTCCTTGCACTGCTTAGGTTAGGGTTATTGGCTTCTCTGTCAACAGAAATGATGACATTAGGAGTGTGGCAGCGAAGGGGAAAAAAAGACATAAGCAGACAGAGAGCAAAGACAGGCCAAGGATCTTCACTGGTTAAAAAAAGTGCCACATTACTTTCTTCATTCACTGCTAATCTGGGTGACCTATTTTGCCAAAGGTCATAATGATGACAGCCAGTTAAAGCTCAGTGAATATCTAGGAGTAGATGGCTGGTCCTGGGTCAGTTCCATTACCCTGGGTGTCCCATTCCGGATCTACCAGGGCTGTTAAAGTGCTAAATTAAAATCCCACATTTAGAGCTGCCATTTTTAGCTCTAATTGTGTCAAAATTGTGTGAAACCTCAAAATTTTTTAAGCTGTTTTTACAAACGGCACGCTATAGGGGACGTATTCTCTGTGCAATGTTTCTCCCTAATTATATTAAAATTATGATTTTTGTATTTGTGTGAAGGTATACAAAATTTATCCGAACATTTTTTGAAAGCATTATTTTTTTGTTTTCTGTTTCGGATTGGAATTGTTTTGGCAGATACCCAAGTTTACAATATCGGTATCGGACATAAAAAAGTGGTATCGTGCCATGTCTAATATATATGCTTAGATAACACACACATCAAGCCTAAAGGTCTGCGTTTATGTCGTTGTTTGTAGATACAATGTGAAAAAATAGATATTAGTTAGTTATATTAGATATTAGTTAACATCAGCCACACTAGTGTGTGGCTGTTGTAGAGGAAAAGCTGTTTCCAGATAAGTCTTCCTAACATCTACACCCCTAACACCCCTGTCTGTGAGTGTAGGACCAGATGTGGAATTGATTAATCTCTCTGTTCTGGAGAAGTCTTTAAGGAGGAGACAGAAACCACCAGAACAATCCATGGAAGAAGGGAGATGTAATGAATGAGTCTCTGGGCTGTAGCTCCTTCTGTCGGCTCCAACTTTGCCAGCTTCAGAGATGTCGATGTTCGGTTTGTCTCAATGTGACAGACAGCACAAGCAGTGATTTATCATTTGGATTTTGGTTTTACCTGCAAAGCCCACAATACTAAATCATGACATGGGATAATGTAAAAAGAGTCAAATGTAAAATGTAAAAACAGCCATCTTGAAACTTGAATTGTGTGTATTATAGACAATGACAAATACTTCCACTGTTAGAAATATTTACCTTGCAGTTGCGCAGCTAAAGACATTTTACTTTACTTCAGACACCAGTGAAGTCTCAGCCGATCAACTCTGCAGTGCTGTGAAAAATGTTTGCATATTTGTCCATCATCAGGTTAAATGTAATATATGACAAGAAGAACATGAGGAAACACAAATCATGTCATATGTTGAAGGAAAATAATCTTAGAGTCCATATGCCAATGTAAAGAAAAAAATTTTCCAAAACATAACTGACTCTGCCATCGTAGCAGGAACAGCTGCAAGCAAAGCTCTCTATTGCTGGAAATCCATCTTTCACTTTGCTGTATAGTCAACTGCACTGAAAGGCTTTTTGAGCATAAACTGCCTGTTTAAGGTTCTGTCACAGCACCTTAATGGGCTTGATTTGCTCCATAACTTTCATTTTGTTTCTTTTGAGCCATTTAAAGGTGGACCACTGACTGCAACTTATCTTTAGATCATGCACTGATGTCCAGTTTTTCTCCAGCAAGATTTTCTGGTCCAGAATTCATGATTCCTTAACAGCATTCTCACACCATGCACCATACAACCATTTGTTATTACAAAGTAAGTGTTTGTACGTCAGTCCACAGAACACAATTTGGTGGGGGTCACTAATGTGTCTCTTCCATGGATGCAAATTTCTCTAGTAGAATAATGGATCTGGTAGAATAATGAATGCTTACTTTATAATAAAGAAAGCCTACTGCTCCTTGGATATGCATCTGGGTTGTTTTGTGCCTTCCCACTTTGCACAGCTGTTGCTGTGCGCTCCTGAAGGAATTTTAGTAGGCCTCAAGCTTTCACCATTTGGAATTAATGTTTACAAATGAAATGGTTTGCTGATGTCTTAGAGATTTAGGAATTACTTTTATTTTGCTACATTTCAATAACGTTCTTTCTCATTTTAGCAGCACAGTGTTAAAATATTCACTTTTCTTACATTAATTAATGTTAAGATTCCACAGGGCTGCCACTAATCAAGCTTGGGCATGACTAGTCTTAATTAATTGATGCAACTTGTTGACTGAGTATTAAAGAGTTGGTTGTTAATTCAGTCTCTTTATTCCTTTATTCAGTCTTTCTTATTAACATAATTTTGTTTGAAGATTTGAAACATCTTTATAGACTAATGTATTTGGTTTAAGGGGGAATTGTGTACATTTAATCTTTCTTTAAATTGTTGTCTGGTGTTGTGGGCAGACACAAATCTTCAGAATACTGTATGAAAGAAAAGAAATGTATCGTATGAATCTGTGTGTTGGATTTTGTGAGAGATGTGATTTGTCTCTTGTCTTGACGTTTGCTGTGTCTCACTTGAGTGAGGATAATCGAAAAACAAATGCTGGTGACACACACAGTTCTGGATGGGTGGGTGACTTGACAGACGGAACAGGCAGTTTTTCATACATTGGATCTTGTGAAAACCTCTTGAGCTGCAAAGCCCAAGATACTAAATCATGGTACACTACACCTATAACATGGACAAATGCACATAGCAAAAAACAACAGCAGCCATGTGGAAGACTACATTTTGTCTGTACTTGTGTACATTTTTAGAGATAACAGCAAGTTACGTGTAAGAAACCACACTGGCAAGTCTATTTCAAAATGACCTAACATCCCATGGTTTGTGGTAATTCAGGCCTATAATTTGCTGACACTTATTTGTGTTAGCATAAAGGCTAGTACTTGATGGCTGTGTCGGTCCATTGCAAAACTAAATTTCTCTATCAGAGACTCCAGACTTGTTTTTTTTTTTTTTTTACTTTTGATTTTTGTCTTTACTTTTGCTGTCTCATGTGAGAGAGGATAAAAGTAACAGCTGGTTGAATGTACTGACAGAATGGAGATAGTTTGTCATTGGGTTGTGTTTTAACCATAATTTAAAGACATGCTGCTGAGTCCATGGTGTTCTTGGGATTGTGGTAGAATTGGTCTTGCTTTGATGGTAAGAAATTACAATGTGGGAGCAAAAGTATGTCATATATCTCTTCAGCTGTGGAAAGTAGCAGACGTTCTTCAGTATTAAAGGTCTACAAACTAAGCTGGAAACTCTCACCTATAAAACTCTACATGTATGTCTGAAAGTGTATGGACCTGCTGGATCTGTTCCAGGTCAAAAGATGAAAGAGACAGAGTGAGAACAATGTGACAAACTTAAAGACAGCAGGTGTTTCAGTCTAGTCTAGAATCCCTCCTGAGGAAAGGCATGAGGCTGTGAGCTCGTAAAAAAGATGTGCAATGATGGGAAAAGCAGGAGAAGGAAAAAAAAATTCAAGAGGTGTCTGTTGGGTTAGCACCTGCTGAGAATGCCTAGAATGATCCAAATGTGTGTTTCCAATTGCTTAACATCTCTATGATTATGGTGATCTGTGTCTTACCAGACCTATGCCTATGATAAAATATATTCTCCAGCCACTTTAGTGGTGTAGCACCTCTTGGTGCAGAGTTAGAGAGTGTAACCCACACATTTATGCAGTTTGTGTTAGCAATCCTCTAGCCCTTCATGGCATTATTCTGATGCCAGTGCCACACACACACTAGCATGCTATGGCCATGTTAGCATCACAGCAGCACTGACAGCAGTCCTCTGCCCATGTGGTCATAGGAGTGTAAAAGTAAGGAAGTATAAATTGATAGATAATTTATAAATGGTAAATTGTCGGCAATATGGCAAAGATCCCTGTATGGATGTTCACCAGTTTGAGTTGGTGCTCAATGGGGCAGATGTCATGAAGAGCATGGTTTGGTGTTCTTATCTCAGATAGAACCAAAGTTATAGTAATTAAAAAAACCCATGTCCTAATAACCGCTACTGGGGTTTTTAAAAATGGCATAAAGGTTTTTTTGGTCTTTAAAACAAAGTTTTAAAACAAGTTCTTTAAAAGCAAGAGACATTTCAGAATAGTTTCTGCCCACAAGTAGGTGGGAAAACACACAGAGGGAAGGGGAGTCCAGAGAGTGTTCCAGCGCAAGGCACACAGAGTGAAAGAGCATCAAACAGGGAGCATGTAGGAAAGCACACACCACTTGTAGACCGTTTTACAATGTTATTATTTGTTTGAGATCTTAGGGTTAAAACAAGGCTAGGGTACTAGCTGGGTGGCAAACTAGCACTCCTTATTGATGCAATGGCCTTGATCAGTCATGCAATAAAACAAATGGACTACAGCCTGTAATTGGACACTTATGTAATTGACCTATAAGGTGGGTGGGGCTCATTAAGTAAATTGGAAAAAACACAAAGCTATGGAGGTCACAACAGTTTTCTGCAGGTTTGCACCTGAAATTTGACTCTAGGTCAGGTGAGTGCTTACTGTGCCATATGAGAACACTTGTGCCACTGGCATATTCCACATTTCTCACCTCATAGGCCGCTTAATTCACATTCTCGTCCAGCTAATGGACTGTCAGGATGACCCAAACACCATAATAAACTCTGAAAGTACAGAGACCACTGCGGCTGAAAAAATAAACCACAGAACCAGGCTATACATCTCAGGAAGCATGATATAATAAATAAAGGCTTATATATGACAGAAAATAGAACATGAGCAACAAAGAATGGGCCAAAAAATGACCAGATGTTTTTATATGATTGTTCTTTTTTATTTTGTCCAATATTTAGTCTAGCCAGTCCATTTTATCTAACAGTGCCGTTTTCTCCCCGAGGAGAAATTGTTATTAGTGGAGTGAAACATTACTGTATATTTTGGAAGGTCATATCCAGATAAAGCCAGGATTTTTCATCTCAACCCGTTAAACAGAAAACAAAAAGAGCTTAGTGGATTAACTCTGCTCATCACCTTTCATTAGCCGTCATCAGTCACAAATTGAATCAACTCTGTAAATACGGTCACCAATACATCTAATTTAATTCACATGCAATAACAGTCAGAGGCGGGGCAATGAAAGATGACACCTTTCCCAGACACCACAGAGTAGGTTTTTGAGACAGGGTCAAACATTTTCAGCCATCATGCGTATTGTTTTTTACAGCGGGTTGTTTGGGGTTTGGTGTCCACCAGAAATGTGAGGCATTCCTGGCATTCATAGCAAATGATTCTTCTACAGTCAAGGGACACAAACAGTTTGCTCAGAGTTTGACTGTTTGCCACTTTAAAGTGTTTCCCTATTGTGAGGTCAGCCAAAGTGAACTCTTTGGCATTTGACATTTGTTGGGTAAAAACTGGGTAAAAGCCATGATTCCACTGAAGTGATTTTGGAATTATAATAATAATGAAAGCAGTGTTGAATAAAGTATGCACTCTAACTCGTATGCACTCTCATTTTAACAAAGATTAAATTCTCTGGCTACAGTTTTTTTTTAATTCTTATTATCTATGCTTCACTACAGTGTAAATACTTCCGCAGGTCATATTTGCATATTTGGTGTATTTTTAAACAAAATAGTACCAACATAATTAAACTGAATCCTGATGAAATTCGATACATGATACATCTCCAATCATTTTGAGGTCAGAAGTTCACACTACTTGCTGTTTGTAGCAGCTTACAGGTCCTGCACAAACTGTCTATTCAAGTTACAAACCGTGGTTGGCAGTTAATTGTGTGTAGTGAGTTATGAGTCTCTGCAGGCCGGTCCAGGCCTTCTTTAGCTTTATATTAGGGTTGATGGAATAAACTGAAGGTCGAAGTATGGAGTGATGAGAGAGATGTTTATTGTGATAGTGCTGGTGCAGTGCTGGAGATTAGTGTGGAGACCTGGTGTATACGTTAATGTATCTCTGCTGAAATGCAATATTTAAACATTGTGCTTAAGGTTGAAGCCTGTGGTTTTAGGAGGAGGAGACCTAAGTGTAATATCAATGGTGAGCATATGTGTGTGTGTGTGTGTGTGTGTGTGTGTGTGTGTGTGTGTGTGTGTGTGTGTGTAAGAATATGCAATGATGTAACTATGATGTTTTAGCCTCCCAATGCGATGTTTCTCATAAATATAACTTAGAAAATGACAGTCATTTGCTTGATTACCCACTATTGTTATGCTGCAGACAAGTTATGCCAGCACAAGTGATAGTAGTCCTGTTTAGCTGAAATGCCACTGGCTAAATAGGAAGTTTACAGAGACTCTGCACAGAGAACCATTTCTGTTTTGAGAGAGCATATATCTGGACATATGATATGGATTGAATCATCAGTGAATATATAATGTTGCAAGTTGTGTAAATGCTGGTGTGTGTACATGTGGGTGTGTATGTCTCTCTGTGCAACCCTTACCTTATCCTTAGTGTCCAAAAGTGCAGACTGGTCTTTTTTTGGAGATATTTTTTTAAATTTTTTGAGGGTGGGGGATATGTTTCCTTGTTGAGAGTGGACCCCTACATCCACAACATGTTTTGTCTGCACTTCTGACCAGCAGTTTTGTTTGTCAAAAATCCACAAAACATTGGAAAACATATAAAGGAAGTTTTTTCTTTGTACAAACAGACTACACGCAGACAATAACTTTTCATCAGCGTCCTGGGGGGAATTGAGTCCCCACGAAGAGATTACACTTGATTACTCTGTGTGTGTGTGTGTGTGTGTGTGTGTGTGTGTGTGTGTGTGTGTGTGTGTGTGTATGCATGCTTTGTTCTTGCTATATTTGTGAAAATATTTCAATGACTAGTCTAATGCTGTATATTAGTAATTATACACCTAAACCTAACAATAACTCTACTGTAATCCCAGCAAGAGATAAAAACAAGGTCACAAGTTTGTGTGTATGTGTGTGTGGTGAGATGTGGACCTGCGTTTTAAGCTGAATCACACAATTTATTGTTCCTGAGGTTAGCAGTGCCCTATGCTGTACTGGAAAGTTCAGCCTTCAAACGTTTTTGTGGAAATTCTCTGCATACTTCTGAAGCCTCAAAAAAGTCCCGTCCCACTTTTCTGATTCTAATCTTAATCACAGTCCTTCACGTTTGCAACGGAAAAATCATCCCCAGCGTTTACTCGGACCTGGCTGCGGCCAAGGTAAAACATTCTCCAGATTCTTCGACACAGAGATCAGCCTGAGGTTTGGAGCCATAAGATCTCTGCCAAGTGCTGCAGCCTGACATCCCAGACTTTAACCCTCTTCTAAACACACAATGATTTGATTTGTCTTTCAAGTTTTCATGAGATTAGGTAGACAGTATCACAGTCCAAAAGTATCAGAAAGCAGAATTTGTACTGTGTATTTGAAGTCTAGAGTTATCAAAGTCAGGGTTCAAGTGTGTTTGTTGAATAGTAAAGGTATGTTTAGTTCAGGTTCAAGTTAAACATTTTACCTCTTGTTTTGAGGACAAAAAGTGACTGACAAAAATAGTTTAGCAGTGAATCAGTCGTGCAGTTTTAATAGCTTGTGTATTTGGTGGAAATAAGATTGTCTTGAGTGGTACCATGTTAAAACCTTTTGCACATGCGGCATTTTGTGAAATGAATTTCATGTAACAGTAAATATGATAACCTCAAACTGGCTGATTTTGATCAAATCATTGTGGAGAAGAAAATAAAGGAGAGTCTCATGGAATAATGTTGCGTGTGTGCTGGTGGTTAGCTAAGCAGTAATTGTCAAAACTACATCTGATTGAATGCCTGTTTGTGAAACTGTCTATTCTCCATTGAAGTTGAAGTTGAAGTTGAAGCTTATTGTCATATGTACAGAGTACAGTGTACAGAGCACAATGAAATCCTTACTTGAACACCCTCTTCACAGATAGAACATAAAGACATAAAAGACATGAAAGACAACACAGTGCAGCAACAGTAGTTAGCCTGCTTGGTCTTGACTTAGCTCGGTAACTCATGTTCCGCTCTATTACATTTAAAGATAACTTACAATACAAAGATGGATATGTTGCTTAAGCAACATTTACCCCATAATGTTGCCAAACTAGTGCATTACAAACAGTCCATTAAAAAATGAAGTAAAGTATGTGTTGCATTTGATTATTTTGAATTGCCCAGTGTATCTGTCAAAACTGGACAGAAATGATCATTTTGGTGGTTATTGTTATGTTACACTCTGCAACATAGCTGTGTTAAAGTTTCACTGTGTAAAGCTAGCCATAGGATTAAGAACCTTTTCTTTCACCCAGAAAACTTGACCAGCAGCCAAAAAGGTTTTGTGTGGGTCAGAAGGTCAGTATAAGGTCAGAGCATAGTCATGCCAGGGTGAGGCCAGGGTCATTGTTAAGTGTGAATGAATGGAGAAGTGTGTGTGTGTGCGTGTGTGTGTCTGTGTGTGTGAGTGAGAAACTGTGAGGGAGAAAGAGAGAGAGAGAGAAAAGGAGGGAGAGCTAACACTGGTGGTGCATTATTCCTTTTTCAAAGTTGCTGTATCGATTTTCCACACCAGGCAGATGTTTATGGACATTAGATATATTAAAAGATGAACTAACGGAAACAGCAGAGCAGCGCACGCATGCACACACACACATACACACACACATACACACACACGCACACGCACACACACACACACACACATACACACACACATACACGCACACACACACACACACACACACACACACACACACACACACACACACACACACACACACACACACACACAC